>JASPKZ010009491.1:0-44367 GCA_030220185.1 Diploptera punctata | reverse complement strand
AACCGACCTTCATCCATCTAAATAATACCTTAGTTACCTACTAGATGTCTCATTAGGTTGATGTGGCAATCACATGTCATTCGTTGGAACCTGCAGTTAAATAAGAATAACTCAATTACTTTGGTTAAGAAACTCCCGCTAGTGAGCACCCATGTCCCCTCCGTGGCGCAAGGAGTTAGACGTTCGCCTCTTACCGCAGGGGTCCTGAGATTGAGTCTCGGTCACTCCATATAGGTTTCATTGTGGGACGAAACGGAGCTTGGGCAGGTTTTTTTTCGGGGTTCGGGGTTTCTCTGCCACCATTTCTCCATACTCATCTCATCCATTTCTATTTATTTCGTTCATCTGCCACATGACGGTACGTCAGGCGTGGTCGGCCGGCACCCCTTGTCATTCACTGACCTCTATACAGAGGCTTCATCTCTTCTCATCCCTCGATTTGACCTTGAGTTGGACACGAGTTGAGGATATTTATTTATTTTACGTTAGATATCTATCAATTAAATGTACATTTTTTCTGATTGTGATAACAGGGTGAAAATTAATATGAAATAATTACCGTACTTAAGTTTCAACATATAACCTCCAATATAACTCTTTCTGTATTTGAAATCCCAATGTTCCCTAATTACTGGACTTCTATTCGCTTTACAACAGGGTCGCTTCTATTTAAGAAGACAATATGATACGGATTAATTCTGTGCTATATCAGATAATTGCAAACATAATACTGAAATTAATGTACTCAAGCTTGCTTTTTGCATGGAATAGTTAACAGACCTATAACTAAAATTTGAAAAAATCTACCTAAACCGGAATAGTAGCAGTAGTAATACTAATGAAATTTATTGACTTTTTAGAAAAAAAATTATATTCTATTGACATTACAAAAAAAAGACATACTAATGACAGTGCTAACGGACTTGCATGGCCGCTCGTGCCTAATAATGTTCCACGATTAAAGAACAACGTATAAATAAATAAATAAATAAATAAATAAATAAATAAATAAATAAATAAACACACAGGGACTGTAATATCAGCACGCACGCACGCGCGCGCACACACACACTCACACACTCACACACAGACACACAGACACACAGACACACACACACACACACACACACACACACACACACACACACACACACACACACACACACACACACACACACACACACACACACACACACACACACACACACACACACACACACACACACACACACACACACACACGCACACACACACACACACATATATATCCTTAGATAAAAATAGTATAAAATAATCTCTCCCCCTGTCATGTATTTATTTACGTGTCTCTCATTGTGAGTTAGCGAGACTTTGTGTGTTTCTAGTATGTTATGGGCAAAGTATGTAAAAAGAGTAACATTTTTATTTTATTGTTACTATGTCCACCGCTGTGTCACGGGGTAGCGTCGCTGCCTTTTACACAGCGGGCCCGGGGTTCGATCCACGGTTGGGACAAGCTTCCTGGGTGAGGTTTTTTTTTCGGGGTTTTTCCTCACCTGTAAGGCAAATGTCAGGAAGTTAGGGCCCAACGGTCCCCGAAAATCATCCGGCCATCATCATCCTTATCATATCATCAACATCCTTCACCGGTGCACAGTGTGATATTTTGAGAATCTAGCTGGACAAAAAGTCAATTTAGGAACATGTCTTAACTGGTCATTTTACGGAATATAAATTCAAGCAAACAAGTTATACTACAATCCAGTACATTTTCTGGAAACCCACTCAAACAATAACAGATATATACAGGTCGGAATGGCCAGCTATCTGAGCCTTACCGACCACCGCTCCCTGCTATCTTGTTATTTCGTCTGAGTTCGCTTGATTAATATGCTTTGTTTCTCTGAGATAGTGGTGTATTTTATGTTATTATCGTTTTTTGTGGGAGAGTCAACGTTAATTCTCATATATTATTTTGTTAGTATGTATTTTAGTTTCATCATAAATATTAAATTAACAGAGTGAGGTTTTTATTTAATCAGAAACAGTACTTCTTTATTTTCATCTAGGGTTTTAGTTTATTTCCCCGCATTTCCCTGTGCATTAGGTATATTTTTCTGAAAGATCTATTTCTACACTACAAGAAAAATGTTCATTTACTTGCGAAAGTTTGCGAACTCATACAACTTTTTGTTATTTTCAGAATGACTACACACATTTTTCGTCGTTCGTTTTTTGACGTTTGGTTTTTTAATGCCAAAGAATCAAGACATGATGCTTTGTTGCATCATATTTTGCAAGAACATGGTGTTTAGTCAATTTCGGATGATATTTTGAAGAGTTTAAAAACAACAATCAGTAGAGTTAGTAAAAAAATCAACGAAAAATGGTCGAAATCAGGAAGGCATCGAGAACGCTTCTTAAAAGCGAATTCTTCATGGTTAGAAGGGAACATTTTATTTATGGATATTGCCAGCGAACCTATCGTTGTTTCATTACCTGGAATAAGTAATCGGGCCGGAAGAACACCGAAAGACTTTGAAATTTCCAGTTAAAAAACAAAGAGACGGCGAAATTCGCCATCTTCTTGAAACTACGTATTTCAATAGTAAAGGAGTATGTAAATTAACGCGTAGAAGTTATAACAAATTTTATATAGGAAGAACAAAAAGAAGTTTTAATATTAGATTTAAAGATCATTTTCGAGACTTTATTCACGCAGAAGGAAAATCAAACTATGCAAAAAACATTATCCAAGCTGGACATCGTATGTTAGATATTGAAAACACCCTGATAATACTACACAGGGAAAATAATCCAGCTAAAGTAAACGTACTCGAGAAGATGAAAATTTTGAAGGCATTGAACGACCATCTGATAAATGAAAACGCACCCTGTACGTGTAAATCCCTCTACCAGATTTTCAGTGGAACACCAATATTGAATCAGGGGTCAACATATAAAAAGCCACATCCTGTTACTTCTGCTGATGATGGGACTAGTCCCGAAAGCGCTACAGATATTTAATAAGACGTCGTTAAAAACTTGGGATTTTACTTAGATTCTAATTTAAATTGGCATGTGCAAGTAAAACAAACATCTAAAAGGATCTTCTCCATAATGCATTCCCTAAAGCGACTTAAACATTTTCTTCCTACAACCCTTAAAATAATTTTAATCCAAACTTTAGTGATGCCGCATTTTGACTACTGTGACGTTCTACTAAGCGACATAAGTGACGGATTGTCGGACAAACTGCAGCGTGTCCATAATATGTGTATCAGATTCATATTTAATGTTCGAAAATACGATCACATTTCTCCATTATTCCACGAATTATCATGGTACATCTAAAAGAGAGAAGAAAATCGCACTGTCTATTTCTCCTATTTAAGATCCTACATACCTCGATTCCCAATTATTTATCATCCCGTTTCCAGTATCTGCCCTCAAACCATAACTTAAACACAAGATCACAACATAGTCTCTTACTTAATATACCGCAACATAGGACATCCACATCACTCCATGTCATATACCATCTTCACTTCTCGCAACTGGAATTCCCTACCACAAGAAATAAGGGGCTGCCGGACATTGGCATCTTTTAAAAGAAATCTAAATTTATATTTGCTCTAAACTCGACTTCATTATTATCCAGTGTAAGGTATATATACTAATTGGTGTTTCTCGTATAATGTATCATATTTATATTATTATTATTATTATTATTATTATTATTATTATATTATTATTATTATTATAGTATCATTATTGTTATTACCCTATAAAATGTTGTTTGTACATGACATTTACATTGCTACATTTATTGTATCTTTAACTGTTTATAATTAGTATAGTGTATATCTATATTTATCAAATATTTATTTATAATTGTGCTGGTTGAGTGGAAGAGAGGGCCTTTGGCCTTAACTCTGCCAGAATAAATAAAGTATTATTATTATTATTATTATTATTATTATTATTAAATAATTTTTAAATTGAGGAGACGGACCTTTTAGGTGACTATTTCATAATTTTATACTTTAATTGTGTAACAAGACAATTGTATATTAATGAATATTCTTGGTACACAATGCCAGTAAGCGTGCATAAAATTTTATTTCATGGGAAAGATATAATTTCTCCATGTCTTTTAACAATCGGTCAAATATCTGAAGAAGCTCAGGAGGAAGAATCAAACACAATAGGAAATTTAGAGAACTTTTCACAAGAAAAACTTGATACAAACCGAGATTTACTGAATAGATTGTTAATTTCATCAGATCCCTTTATTGCTGGTCTACGTGCGACTCCAAAAACAAAAACGTGGTAAAACTAAACCTCAGGTATACGAGCTATTAGAATAGAAGTAAAAACTCCAACTGTTGAACGTGAGATACCAATAGACGAAACATACAGAGATTCTGAAGAATCAGATGCAGAATCTGAAGACTCGGATCGAAGTATTGAAGAATCTGATGGTGATTTTAAGTAATCTTAATTGCACTAGATTTCGTATTGCTCTTTTGTTTTATTTATCTTTATATTAATTTTAATGTATATTATTAGTTGTAAAAATGTATTATTTTTAAATTATACGTCTAAAACTTTCAAATATATTTTTGATTGATTGATTTATATTTTACCACCAAATAACACATAAATATGGGATAAAATAATTTTGTCCAGCTAGATTTTGAAAATACCACACTGTGCGGTGTGGAAAAGCAACGGGAAGCTACCACACCTATAATTCCCTAGCAAAGCTGTGAAGCATAGCATGAAAATGCTATGATTGTAGTGAAAGACCCGTCCTTGGGCAGAATTACTGTGGATGAATATAAATATGTGTGTGAATGGTGTGTTTTGTCTTACTGTATGTTCTCGGAGGAGGCCTGGCATTGAGCTGATCCCTCATTCAGGAAGGTCCTCCATATCCTTGTGTGGTCAAATAAGTACGATGTGTTCTATAGTTAAAGTCTCTCTCTCGACAGTCCGTGTCACTGTAAGGCCCGGGTGACGTGCCATATAAATGTACCTATAAGGCGAGGTATTAAACTGCGTTAATGGAATTAAATTATTATTACTATCATCAAATGACAAAAATATCAGATTTAAAAATTCAAACCGCTGCACAAGTAACTGTCATTTAGTGTGTTTCAACATTCTCAGTTTCCGGAAATTAATGCTCCATACTACCATAAATTGACATAGTTAACAACTAGGAAAAAAATATTCCTGAACTGGAATTATCTTCACATTTTTGCATGCTTTTACTTTACAGTTGAGCTTCTTAAACACATTTTCCAGACCATTCAAAATTTCTCTCTCTTTTAACCCCTCTGTCCCTATATGATCTATACAGAGTTTATGAGATATTTGTGGGGAGCTTTAACTGCGTGAAAATTTATAATGGGGTTTCGCTATCGTGGTTCTAAATATATTATTCATATATTTCATTTCCAATGATGCACGTATATATTTACTGTAAAAAAGTTACAAGTATGTGTTGAATACCAGATTTATATACATGCATTCCTTGATAATGGCATGTGGGATCATGTCGAAACGTCGAAATCAGTGGCCAAAGGCCGATTTTGAATCCATGATGCGGAAAACCCAATAAAACCTTCTTAATCATACCTATATCCGCAAAAATCTACAATATAACGCAATATATATATAGTAATTCCGCAATCATAGCATTTTAATGCTATGCTTTTCAGCTTTACTAGGGAATTATAGGTGTGGTAGCTTCACGTTGCCTTCCATACCGTTCCAGGATGATGATGATGATGATAATGATAAGGATGATGATGATGGCCGGATGATTAACTTACATCACAGTTAAAATCATTTAGGAATAGCTATATGTGAAAATTGATTTTGATTAGTTAGAAATTCAGTTATTGAATTATTTTATAAAGTTTAAATAAATTGTTGTTGTTTTGAATTGGGGATTAACTCAAATTTGTCCATTTTTGAGTTGCTATTCTTGTCGGAGTGCGATATATCACATTGTCTTAGGTAGATGACTGAACTTTCTGATCCCAAGTTAAGATATTTTGTCTGAACCCTGTATGTTCGTATAAATATCGATATAATGGTCATGCTGAAGTGTTTTCGAATCATCCCCTGTATAATTATTTCACTTAAATCATAGTCATATCCAGTCAGGCTGACACTGGCTCACAGAGTTCTCCCTAGCTTTTCGGGGATCCATCATATATCCAATGCCTTCTGTTTAGTTTCCAATACATAAATTTAGTACGTTAACAATACAAAAATTGAAGAAACTGAGAAAACCATTACGTGGTTCTGCGGCCCTGATAAAACAAATCAGATAAATACTGTAAAGCCAAGATTTTATAACTAATATCTAACTGACTCACTAAAATCGTAGTTAATGCTATTATCGGACCTCATTCTTGGCCTACCTACTAGCAGCTTTTCCTCTGGTTTTCTTACAAGGAGTTTCCATACCCCTCTTTCATTCCAAATTCGTGCCACATATCCAGCCATGGCAGTCAACGAGTCTTAACTGTTCTTACTACATCTGGTTTCCCATAAGGTCATATATCTCACTATAATGTAATTTTTACCGTTCGTCTGTCTGCTCGTCGCCATTTAGTTCAACATTTTTCCTAATAACTTTATTCTCTAGGACTTAATCTTTTCTCCTCCTTTAAAGTAATAGTCCATGTTTCGCATCATATAATGTAATTGGGAGAATAAGAGTATTATATATTTTCAGTTTAATGTTTCTTGAGTGAATTTTGGTATGACAAGGGTCCCTGTAGAGTAAAGTGGGCGAAAACCATTCATGGAGAGAATTTCGATCTCGATTTTATTCAGAAACTACTATTATAATAATGTTCTGCATATTGCTAACATCTTGTACGAAGTGTTTCGAGCATTCTGTATAACGTCAATGCTAGTTGAGCAGCATATATGCAGTGAGGTGGACATTTCGTGTTTCGTATATTTTTCTTGTAAGGAAACTGAGCTGATTTATGACAGGTAAGTTAGGTATTTATCAATTAAATGTATTAATTTTCAGATTGTGGTAACAGGGTGAATATTAATATGAAATAATTACTTACAGTTTCAACATATAATGGGGCACGCCGTAGCGTAGTGGTTAAGGCACTGAGCTACAAGCCGGAGGGTCGAGGGTTCAAGTCCCGTTGGGGTCAGGATTTTTAAACTGACCCAAACCCTCTGGCGGCACTATGGCCCTGGGGTCGACTCAGCCTCTAACGTAAATGAGTACCAGACGCTTGTTCTGGGGTAAAGGCGGCCGTCACGCAGGGCTGACAACCCGGCTGACATAAAAGTGCCGATTGTCTAGAAAAAGTGGGGGCCTTAACCTCCTACTACCCCAAGGGCCTCCGGGTCTGTTGTGGGATCACTTTACTTTTTTTTTTCAACATATAATTCCAATACGAAATGGTGCCAAATTATTTTCAACATGGTACATTGGGGTAACTTCTATCAATACTAATCGGAATTACACGAAGTGGTAGATGTGACTCAGCATTGTTCGAATATTTTTTAAAATTCTTATTATTAACATTTAAACAATGTAATTAAGCACCTGGTGAAAGATGCCTGTTGTGATGTAGGCCCGGACAACAAATTGTAATACAGGTGCACTTCATTTTCAGAAGCTTCATGCAGAATGCAGTGAATATGACGCAGCAAAGAATTACGTTGTGGTTTTTGTTCGCAACGACAGTAACATTTGCATTTTTGTGTATTTCAGCCATTTCTTTATCTTTCAATAAGATGTTCGTAATTACCCAAGTGTAGGGGGAACTCCGATCAAACCCAGGTACGAATAGGCCTACAATTTTTTTTTTCAGGTTAGTTGATATAAAGTTGATAAAGGTAAGTAATAGAACAGTAAACCATTCTCATTTTTTAAAAATTACTTTTCACGAATAATATAAGTTATTCTACTAACTGCTAAAGTGATCGATAATCTCCCACTATAGCCTAATGCCTAATAGCATGCATTTCCAAAATTGAGTCTATGATCAATTTCTTTCAGCACCTTATTCCTGTTCATAATTTTTGTTCCTAGGTATCTGAATTTAGCCACTTCTTGAAAATTTACATAATATATCATTATCTATCCATCTCCTATGTATAATATATTTCTATGTGTGACCATATATTTAGTTTTGTTGATGTTTACATCCGGCCAAGATTTCTTAGTGTTATTTACAACTAATATTAGCATTTTTGTTCAGAATATTCCTGTACTGCCTTCAGAAGAATGGAGGCAAAAATTCTGGTCGTCGTTCACTTTGATAACTAACTCATTGGCATTGTTGAACCCCAATACTGCCTAATAATAGGCCGACTACATCATCAACATCATCAAAAGCTGATTAATATCAGTGAGTTGTACGCCCTCTTCATCCTTTAAAGATATGCTTTTATGCTATAGTTAAATAAATCAATAGTAAAAGAGATAATGAATCTTCTTGATTTCATTCAATCCATTTTGAGTTTCAAAAGTAATTGAAAATTGTTTGGCGACTTGCACCCAACTCATTACGCACTTTAGACACATTTGGATGTCTGTTTGGGAATACCGAATTATAACAGAATATTGTTCAAATTCACCCTCTTAATTGAATAGTATGCCTTATTGAAGTAAACATATAGTTATGTAGAGTGCCACTGCATTCCGATTTCATTTTGCTTTGTAGAACAAAATATAATAATAATAATAATAATAATAATAATAATAATAATAATAATCATCATCATCATCATCCTCATCATAGTACATTCACGAATTTAGGCCATTTGTTGACCTGTTTCGGCCTCAAGAGAAACACCATCCAAAAGTCTTTTGAGTGGACGTCCTGGTCTTCTTCTTCCTGCAGGTTGAAATCTTAACATTTTTTGGGTATCCTGTGATCTTCCATTCGATGAAAATGTTGCATCCATCTTGACTTATAATTAGAAATTTTGTTTTCTAAAGGTTCCATGTGTAACTCTTCTAAGATGTCTTCTTTTTTTGTGATATAGTAGTGTGTATTCTGCAGTCCTCCGAAGGTATCTCATTTCAGAAGATCTAAGTCTCTGTATATACTTCTGTTTCAGTGTCCATACTTAGCTACCATACAAAAGAGTTGGAAGAGCCAGTGTTTTATACACTTTTAGTCTTGAATGTTTTTGGACTAACTGTGGCTTCAAGATAGAATTTATTAACCCCAAAATTCTTAAAATTTTGATATTTTTTGCATTTACATAATTTTCTTCTTCATATGAGATATTGCATCCTAGATATGTAAAATTATTCACCTGCTCCAAAATTTTATTGTCAAGTTACAATTTTACTTTTGACAGATCTACACCTTGAAATGCCATAATGTTTGTTTTCTCTATAGATATCATCATCATCATCAATCATCATCATCATCATCATCATAGTACATTCACGAATTTAGGCCATTTGTTGACCTGTTTCGGCCTCAAGAGAAACACCATCCAAAAGTCTTTTGAGTGGACGTCCTGGTCTTCTTCTTTTGCTGTGGGTCGTCATATTTCAATTCCTTCTGGATTGTTTCGTGTTGAGACTTGAAAGTAGTTTTGAAGTTCCTTAGGACAGATTACTGGCCCGACGCTAAGTAGTCCAGTGGTAGGGCTGCTACCTTTTAGTCTCTGGACAGACATTAGGATACTGCATTTACTCAGTACCCGATGGAACGGTTATACCGCCGTGACTCGGTCCTCAGAGCCTCGTTTGTGAAAACGGGTTGTACCACGAGAAGGTGAGGATGAGAATTGGGTAGGAGAGGTTATACACACGTCACTACCCCTTACAACCCTTCAATCAATATTCTTCTGTAATTTTGTTAAGTTCATATAGACCTTTCTGCAGATTTTCTTCTGAATTTGCAATTATTATTTGCTCATCTGCAAACAATAGGGTGCTTAATTTTGTACTTTCTGATATTCTTATTCCAAATTTATATTTATTGTCCCAACAACATATTACTTTGTTGATATAGATCGCAAATAGTGTTGGGGATAGGGGGCAGCCTTGTCTCACACCACGATTTATAATTCCTTCTTCAGAAAATCTGTTATTTAATTGAATCTTTATGGTGCTGTCTTTGTAAATATTTTGTATGTTCTGTCTTCCAATATATTGAAGAGTTTTGGTCTCTTGACTGTGTCGAATGCTTTTTCAGAATCTATGAAAGGAAAATGTGTTTCTAAGTTGAATAACAAAATATAATATACTTCCTCTAAATCTATATTGATGACTACCTGTTATATCGTCAACATAAGAAATAAATATGGATAATAACATATTTTTTATTACTTGTACGAATATGAAATTAACGAAATGTCCCTATAGTAATTTATAAACAATTTTATTCTCTTTCTTATGGATTGGTACAATATAATCGTTTCTTTATATTCATTTGGAAGAGCCTCTTTTACCCATATCATACCTTCTTCTTCTTCTTCTTCTTCCGAATGCAGTATTGGGTGATGATGCCCGTTCTGCGACTATAAAAACTGATCTTTCCATCGGTTGAAGGGTCTTCCGAGGTCTCTTTTGCCTTTAGGGTTGAGGTGGTAAATCATCTTTGGTAAACGGGAATTTGACATTCTCTGGACGTGTTGGAACCATTTAATCTGATAATTTTGTATATGTTCAACCATTTCCCTACTATTCCACTGCATCCTTATCTCATCACTTTTCATTCTATCCCTTAATGTTACTCCAGTTAGTGATCGGAGGAATCTCATTTGTGAACTATTAATGCGGGATTTATCTTTTGCTCGAAGTGTCCAGCATTCACTTCCGTATAGTAGAGCAGGTTTGGCTATGGCATTATGAAATCTCAATTGGATTTCTTTCCTCATTTGTTTTCCAAAATTTCTCCTAATTATACCATTTAATCTGTTATATTTTTCTAAATTTGTTTCCACATCTTTTTGATTATGAAACTGTGATATATTATTACCTAAATAATTAAAGTGTGTTACTTGTTCTATTGGTTTATTATTTATTATTATTTTTACTCTCGAAAGTCCCTTTCCAGTGATTGCCATGGATTTGGTTTTATTTTCAGATATTTTCATGTTGTATTTTTCCAGGGTATTCTGCAATTTAAACACTGATCTCTGCAAATCATCTTCATTCTCCGCTAGAAGTACTTGATCATCTGCGAAGATTATTGTTTGTATTTGATTTCCTCTACATATTTTTACTCCTGGGGGGTTTAGTTTTTTCCACTCCTGGACAATTTTATTTAGATATAGAATAAACAGTAATGGAGATAGTCCACATCCCTGTCTTAAACCTTGGTTAATTTCAAATTTATCTGTTATTTTCCCATGATCTAACTTTACTTTTATAAATGTGGTTTCATATAAACTTTTTATAGCATTTATTAGATTATTGGGGACTTGGTAGCTTTCCAATATTTTCCACATTATGTCCCGTTTGACTCTATCATAGGCCTTTTCAAAATCTAAAAATAATATATATAGGGGGATATTAAATTCTTTCCACTTCTCAATTAGTTGTTTTATAACAATATAGCGTCGATACACGATCGGCCTTTTCGGAATCCACATTGTTCCTCTCCAATTTTATCTTCTGTAATTTTCTGAAGTCTTCGTTTTAAAATGGATGTATATATTTTAGATGCTATTGTCAACAATGATATATCTCTATAATTTGAACAGTTACTTTTTTCTCCTTTCTTATGGATGGGTATTACTAATGATGTTTTCCAGTCCTGAGGTATTATTCCATGTGCCCATATATCATTAAAAATTTGTACCAATCTAATATAGAGTGGTTTCCCACCATATTTCCAAAGCTCCATTGGTATACCATCTACTCCACTAGCTTTTCTATTTTTCACTTTCTTGATAGTTTCTATTACTTCATCCAATGTTGTAGCATTATATTATTCTGTGGGACAGGGTGGTGTATTTTTTCTTCTTCCTCTGCATATAATAACTGTCTGAAATGCTGTGTTCATTGTTCTGCTGTCATTCCATTTATAGCCAATTTATCCGTACACTCTTCTTTTAATCGCTGGAATACTTTGAAACTATATCTGTTTGCTCCTGTGACATCTCTTTTTATATTTTTTATAAAACTTTCCCATCCTTCATTTTTTAATTTTCTAGATAATTTTCTGACTATTGCTCTTTTGTGTTTGTAATCTATTCTATCATTAATAGTCCCAGAATTAAGCCATTTTAAATAAGCTATCTTATTATTACTGATTGCTTCTTTTATTTCTTCATTCCAAACTTTCAATCGATTTTTTGGTCTATTTTTGGAGGTTCCCAAACATTCATTTGCTGCTTTTTTTATTGATTCTTTTAATTTTATCCAATCTATTTCTACATCTCCAACTCTTGGTTTCAAGTTTTGTTTTATTCGATTTTCATATAACTGTCTTATACTATCATACCTATTAGGCATTTTGTCCATCAATGTTTCTATTCTTGCTTTAGAAGTTTGCTGGGGTTCTATCTGAACTTCATGCTTTATAAATCTTTAATTTTCCTATCGCCATTTCAACATCTAGTGCGCTCATCTGTCTGTAAATTATCCTCTTGAATATCCTGTTTTGCAAGTATTTTTAATTGGTTGCAGTTTTTATAGACAAAGAAATTTATTTTTATTAAAGTAAAGCAGTAAATTATGAATATAACAATACAAACAATGTATCTGTCTACCTTTATACAAGATATAAATTAATTAAACCTAGAAATGCATGTGGTTGTAAAGATATTACAGAGGAATACTTCGCATTGGGAACTTTATGGTTTAAAATAAAACATGTACGAATTATCCGTTTTTTTGTGTTCCAGTCTATAGAGAAAAGGTTCAATTTCCAGCCTATAGACATCCATTTTCCTCGGGTGATTATTTCCACATTCCATGAAGATCTGGATGCGTGTGCATGTATTTGATGTGTCTGTATCTGTGTAAAGAAAGAAAAATAAATAAAAAGAAGGAATCGAAATAAACGCATAGAAAGAAATGAAGTACGAAAAAAATTTGCCAAAATTGTTTACATTGGATAAGTTACTCATGATCCAGTATTGAAATGAAATATGAGTAAACTATGGAATTATATGAGATGAGTTCGGTTCTAAATTGAGGACTAGATGATAGCCTACTATTAAGTAATCAATTTTATTTACAAAATAGATTTTAAAGAATCTGTAAATTTTCCAGAAAATAGTAAACAATCCTTTAAAAGCTAAATTTTGAAAAGACGGTTGATGTATATCACAATAATTGGGATTCATTTAATCCATAATTAAGATGTGAAGTCATTTCACTTCATCCTATATGCAAATTTAATTTGAATATTCGATTATGGATATCAAATACGAACATATTTAACAACTGATTACTCAGATTTTTTTTCGATTTAATTCACCCAAATCCCGTATTTAAAATTGTTCATAGTTTTTATGAGTTTAATTATTTGATGGATTGACTATACACTTTCTAGATTGGGTGATGGTATTAGTATTCATTATTTAATTTACAATTATATTGCTAGCTAATTATTTGCAAACACAGTCTACTGGTATGCACATAGAGATTCTTATAATAATAATGATAATAATAATAATAATAATAATAATAATAATAATAATAATAATAATAATAATAATAATAATAAATAATTTAATAATAAGTAATAGCAAATAAATCGTATTATTATGATATACACACATATGTGATATAATCCAATATCATATTCTTCTAAAGGAAGATATTTATCACTGAAACAATTCTTATCTATTTCAGCTATCCTTTTAATTTCATAATAAAAATTGGAACCTATCATTTATGTTTAAATATACGAAACAATCTTACTTTACTTTTTTCTTAAAATTTTGTCTAACACAAGCACGCACGCACACATGCACGCGCACACACACACAAACACATAAACACACACACACACACACACACACACACACACCATACATATATATATTATATATATATATATATATCACACAGAAAACACACAAATTTTGCACTGACAAGGGAAGTACTTATGTTGGACCAGTTGGATTGTAACACAAATTGGAGGATATATTGAATGAAGGATACTGAACACCGTGATATTAGTAATTTCACTGCAAATTCAATAGTATGAAAATGTCTGATAGATTCTTTATCATGAAACTGCATTTCCTTGTATATAATCAACTGTCAGAAATTCACAAAGATATGCGTATTTATGCTTGGACAAAGTCTGGCTATAACGTGTACGAAAATGTAACGAGATTCACAAATGTGATTGAAAATGCATTTGACATTGGTTTTAGTGAATGTGCCACATATAACTGCTCCAGGATTGCCATCATCAGATGCTCATCGTGTTTGCAAAAACTTTGTTACAACCATTTCATCGAAGACCCTCATTATTACCATTGATGTTATGATAAATGATAATTTATTTTTGTTACTCCAGTACACGAAATTATAACCGATTCTGAATTTGAAGTAAAAAAAAAGTTGTAGTAGTAATAGGACTTTATTAGGAATAAAAGTAAGATATATACAATGTTATTTACAAATATGTGTCGCACGGGCAGTAAGCCATACGTGCTGTTGGCAGTCCGTTAAAATAAAGTAATATTTGGTAATAGTATAAAGAAAAACAAAAAGAAAACAATAATATTACAATTACATAAAGAAAACACAATAATATTACAATTAAATAATACAATAACATTATACATTAATTAAGTTATGTAGAATTATTAAGAATTAACGGTATTGCATGTTGATAACATGTATTTATTCATGATTGAGTGTTGTTCTTATTTTCCGCGTTTTGACCAGAAATTTACCCAAGTTTATCCAATTTTCTGGATTTACCATTAACTCGTAGCATGCCAATCTTTTACGATTTGAATTCAGAAATTTTCCGGTAATAACTGACGCCTCCAATATTATAAAGTTACATTTTGGACATATTCGCATTACATTTAACGGAAAAAAAGTATGCTATCTGTATAAAGTAATCAAAAATTGTTATTAATGTTAACAAGGAGACAAACTAATATTTACGTTCTTCGCACCGCTATAGCTAGTAGCACTTGTGCTTGAAACCAGCTGCAATGAGCAACCGTGCCGTTACGAACCGGTCAATGAGACGCGATTGACATTTAATGACAACACGAGTTGTAGCAAAATGACTAACGTCATCATATTTAATGTCAATTAATTAACATATCCTCCAATTTTTGTTACAATCCAACTGGTCCAACATAAGTACTTCCCTTGTGAGCTGGTTGAACAATACAAACTATGGAAAATAATAATGATTGTCCCTGTGGTTCTCACACCTTAGGCATTACACTCTAGTTTTACAGATACTGCGCGCGCACACGCGCACGCACGCACACCCGCACGCACGCACACACACACACACACACACACACACACACACACGAGTAATGTTCAAACAAATCTGAACATCTGACGATCTTAAAAAACATTAGATATATTAAAACTCTTCCGATAACTTCCTGATGGCCAGAGAACAGTATCCATCCACACTTACAGGAAAATAATTACAGATTCTCTAGAAAATAGGGATAAATAACAATCTAATTGAGTCAATAAGAGAACGTTGATAACGATTAGAAGCAGAAAACTGGAATGTACACTTCACGTGAATCTAGGCACGCGCGGCCATCATCGGGAACGAGGCTGCTGATCATCTGACCAAAGGAATAACAGGAAATAAATATCTACCAGTCAGTTATAACAAGATACCATTAAGCACTAAACTGAGAGAACTGCAGTACACAAAATTGAGAAACCGAATGGAACAGAACATAAAAAACAAGTAGTGAATTAATTATTTTCCCCGTGCATTAAGAACATGGTACAAATAAATGCAGCATTATCAGGGATCGTAACGAAATTTAACTGGACACGGTAGAACCTACGCATGCTTCTACAGACTTAAAACAAAACACACACAAAATGCGTACATGCGGAATAGACAGTAGTGCACATTTTTTTGAATGTTCTAAACTAGACGGTGAAATAAATTTATCCAAGCACTCAATGCTATGAAATTAAGAAAAATGAACATATTAGTGGCTGAATATACAAGGGAATTTATATATTTCATCAAAGGGATTAATTTGGACAAAATCTATAAGTTAATAATTCGAAACCTTTAATACATTAAAGCTAACTATAAACATATTACGTATAACAGGAAAATACGCCACAGTATGAAACGTTGAACCTTAAGTAAGGCTGTTGTGAATATAAACTATTTATCTAACTTTATTATTATACAGGGCACGTAGTATTACATCCTTAGTAATGGGACATGTTGTAAAAATAATACTAAAATACTGAGAAGACACATACACACATAAAAACACACAGATAAACACGCATACGCATGCACGCTCACATACACGCACACACTCGCAAAAGCACACACTTACACCCACTCAAACGCACGCAAGCATTTGCGCGCGCACACGCATATACATTTTTAAAATTCAGCTGATAAATAAAACATTTATTTTAGTAAAACTGTCTTATGTATCAAAAGCCTCAGACGATATACGAAATCTGCTTATTCCAAATTCTACATACACATATCCCAAGTTATCAACTTCAATTTTCCAAAATCTACGCACTAATCACCAGGTCTTATCACACAGTCCTACTTTAAGACTCCGTCGCAAAACTGTTCATGTTTTTCAGTGGTACTCGGTTTTGAGCAGGTTAAGGGTTGCTCAATAGTGCATTAATGTACAACGAATTTACATAGAAATAATAAATTGATATGTTAAAACAAATTTCTATGTAAATTCGTTTAACATATTAATTTATCAATAAAATATCATTCATGAAACAAGCACTTCTACTCAGAATAAAACATAAATCGAACTAAATTATGTAGTTTTTAAAGAAAGTGACTAATTATCGCTAGCTAATACCTGGCGTACGCTGCTACATTTAAATAAATGAAATATGTTTTTAAGTAAATAGTTGAAAAAGTAAAAAGAACAAAATATAAATTTATATTGTAATTATTTTTAGACACCCTGTGCTGATTACTGGCACTGCCCTGGATTCTACATATCCCGATCTTCTTGGCATCAATGAGCTGAAAGACAAAACTCGTTATTGTGAGTTAACCGTAAAAGATATACATGCTGTAGCGGATTTTTTGAGATATTCATTTTTATTTACATTAATTTGGTTTATTTTTTATGGTTTAGGCTGCGTAAACCATTTAAGGTCCAAAAATATACTTTTTTGTGCACCGATGCTCTTTTTTTGTCCGGCCATTACGGTAATATGTTATGTATGTTAAATGTCCCAGAAAAAGTATCCAAATGATGGTGAAAACCCATTGCAAATCGATCAAGCAGTCTTTCGTCCACAAAAGACAGACGGATAGACACACACGCACACGCACACGCACGCGCACGCACGCACGCACACACACACATATATAAAATATTAATTAATTACGGAATTTCAGTATGTATATACGTGATAAAAATATACCTCTGTTAGATATCACAATATTCTTACTCACGAAGAATTAATTTTTATACGAAATTCCGAATAAAAAAATATTATATTTGATCAAATTCATTTCTAAAAAAAAAGGTTATTTGTACGTTTCTTAAAAATAAAATTTATATTCTTCTTCTTCTTGATCACGGTTTAGGCTTATTTACTAGCCTGTTCCGGCTTCAAATTGCTGCTTTTTCCATATTTGATTTGGCCTTCCCAAACTTCTTCATCGTGGTAAATAGTTTATGCTGCTTTTGGTATTTTATTCTCAGTCATCCTTTCTAAGTGTTCCCTCCAGTTTGTATTTCACTATTGGTAAAATTTATCAATAAACCAAAAATAAATTTATCAATTAATCAAAAATAAAATTTATCAATAATCCTCAATCGTGGATATTAAAACATCTTGGATCTGGAATCAATGTTTTCTCGCAATCACGGAAGAGACATGCAAAAATATGTCGTCTGCCTTCTCATACCTAATCCTAGGTTATAATTTACTGTGCGAGATACCAATGAAGAAACATAAAAATGAGATGAGCGCAGTATAAATGACAGTGTCAGTATCACAAATCGGACCTTCACAAAATGGATTTTTCGTATTATATTTTATTTAAAAGAACGACAGGCCATAAAACATTTAAATATTTAGAATGTTTTATTAGTATTTCCTATGGTTTCAGGAACGGAGTAGATTTTGATCACGACGTACATTCTATATTTGTCAGGTGACATTTGTTTAGTTTTTTTTATCAAACACTAGAAGTAAATATAAGATAGGAGTTAAGTAAGTATTGCAAAGCTAGGTAAAAACAAAATAACGTTGCTGATCGCATCACAATCAACACCTTTATGTTTTTATTCTCCAAGAAGATTCATTGCTCCCGACTGGTGTAAAATATTGTCAGTTTATAGCTTAAAACATCTGTCCAGACTAGGCTAAATTCTTCCAAACATCGGAAAGGAATTCTCCTCTTTATAGTTGACATATTGTAAATTGAAGGCATAGCAATTATTTGTAAGATTCAAACAACATATAAACCAAATTTCATCGATATAAGACAAAGCTCGGTAAAATAGACACACACCTACACACACAAACACGAAACGTGAATGCATTTTGGGTTTAGTAACAGAAATATTGTTTCTCCCAAACTCATAAATCCACTGATCGTATATTATTACGACTTAGAATGCTGATACAATTTCATTCTCTAGATCTGATGATTTTCTAAACTTGTTTGATCCAGATTTAAACACAATTTACGTAAATGAAAACAACTGTACCATAAAAAAATACTTAAAGACATTGCAATATCATGGTACAAGGCCTCGCTACAAACAGCATTTCCATTAGTTCATTAATACTGACTTGCAATTCTTGGAAGTTTTAAGACTTTTATTTTAACTTTACTGAATACAATTTAATTTCATAAATATTACGCACAAATAATCATTGAAATAGATTAATAAAAAGGAATTGCATGTTCCAAAGAAATATCGTTATCCATCTAACTGGCCTTGTGCTGTAAATCACTGCCATAAGAGGGTAATAGGGCAGTAAAGATGTCTAGTTATCGTGACAAAGCAATTAAATATGTTTCGAATTATTGCTGTCAGATTTGGATAAACAATAAATGCACTGTTCATTCTGACACGTTTAAACATTTGTTCAGTATTAACATAAACCAGCACCACATAGCACATGTTTTCCAGTAAGTATACCTGCAGATACATCTTACATGCAATTTATAAACGGGCTCTACCATCATTAGTAAAAGAGGAGACAGATCTGTCATGAAGAGAACAATGCTGTAATCTTGCTCATAGCAGCTATCGCCCTTAATAGCTTGTAAAAAACTTTGGATGATAAAACAATTAACGAAACAAGTTGAACATAATAAAAACTTTGATAGTCTCTAACTTACATAGGGAAATTCGTGTAATGTGGACCCTTCTGTCTGAGTGGACCCTGTTAATATCTTCTTTAATTAGTGCTGCCCTCGAACGGAAAATATTTTAACTTCTTCCCCTCATCAACTTTGACGGGTTCAAGGCCAATGTATTTTGTTCTTTGTGCGAAGAAGGGTTTTTGTGATATTTATGAAAATGTTCACTTTAAAAGTTTTTCAAGCTAATAATCAATTCTTAATTTCTGCTATTGAATATTACAAATGTTGAAAAACTCCTAAATATGTTACATTGTGTAGATGCTGTGTTAATATACTGTCGGGTTTGGTTTGATATTATGTGACATGGAGGCTGTATAAAATAATTAAAAATAACAAAGGAATTCGGTTAATGTGGACCCTCTGGGCCCACTTTACACTAATACGTATATTTTATCATTGAGGATCTGTAAAAACCATTCAATTAATTAATTTTATCTAATATCCTTGTAATTTTACTAAACCCAAAAACCATCGCTTTCTGCAGTTGAATGACGTGTGAATGTTATAGTCAACAATAATTTTTAAAAAAATTAAATAAATAACACCTTTTAATTATGACAAGTCATACATATTTTCAGATTAAGCTGTGCCTATCTGTATAAATTAATAGAGTAAATAAACTTAAAAATAGACTAAAAGCTAAGGTGGACTCTGGAGTCCACTTTATCCGAATATGAAGGTAAAAGTGGACCTTTCTTGTAATGTAAAAAAGTTTGTAAATTATGAAGATGTTTTCATATTTGAATAAAATAACAATGCTATTTCACAGTTACAACGCTTATGATAATCACTGTAATTACACAAAATTCAAATCCCTTAATTAAAAGTAAAAAAAAACAACAAATTGAAAACAGGGGTCCAAATTACCCGAAGTCCCTCTATAGATGGAATAAATATCTTTAAAGACAAGGAAAAAATGAAAAAAAACAAATAATTTATGAATATATATGCATTTTAGTACAATTTAATTAAATTATTAATTGCTATAGGGATGATAATAATGCAGTGTATGTTATCGTAGAGCTCTTCGATGTATAACATTATCTCTGACATTGAGAGGGAATTAATTCAAGTGTAACTGTAATAGGTATTGAATAATACGGAGTGTGAACGTAAGTACAATACGTTCACGGGAATGAGTGCCTATATTAAGAGCATCAGGGAATATAATAAAATGAGAATAATATGAAATATTCTTTATGCTAGTAAAATTATATAGCTTACAAAACCGGTAATAAGTTTCCATTGTGTTATTGGTGGAATAAAGACAGTTCTTCTATTTTCAGTTTATCAATATCACTTGATGATATTCAGCTCCTTTCTTCAAGTAAGTTCATACTAGTTTGAAATGGTTTAAAAAGTTGCAGACTACAGTTTTAATATATATAATTACTGTATTATATATACAATTTTGGTATATATTTTTATAGTGTAAGTTCGATTAGATATTTTCTTAAATTTTACCATATTTGATGAAATAAATGTAGATCATGGATATAAACTTCAAATAATTTTATACCTATTTAATATATTTTGTATAATAATTTAAGGGGAAAATCGATATTACTATTATTACATCCAAGGATACAAGCTATATTTCATATGGATGTGTATTAGGGCTACATTTATATAAAAAGTGGTAAATTAGATTAATTTAAGAAACAATAGAGAACAGTTTGGCTGTTGTAGTGCAAATAGGCACATATGGGCTACAGATTACAAATTATTTCGATTCCAATATATATTATCATTCGAGATTTTTTCGATTGTCTTTGATTACATCTCATGCAAGTTGAGTAATTCCACAAGTGGAATATTTTAAGTTAGGTATGCGTTATTTCCCTTAACTGTTTTAAGTTTAATTCTTACGAGTGGAATTATATTCTAAAAAAAATCCGATTCGGAACAGGCAACTAATGCCTAAATCAGGAAGTGAGGTAGAAGAAGAAAAAAATCCGATTTTTGAAAGATGTCCATAGTAAAACAACATTTTTAAGCGACCTCGTACTCCCATAAGGTTGCCATCCTGCAGTGTTTTAATAACCATAATATGAAGCGTAGGCCTACTCTATGAAATGCACATTGTATGCCATCTCTCAAATATTAATGATCATTTTTCAAATGTTAGGTTATTTCTATTTCCACTTATATTTTTTGTTACTTTCATACTCTCTTCTGATAAAAAACTAAACTAAACTAAAAATTATATGCTTACATTCCATTATGTCGCTTAATTACATCTTAAATCAATAGTGAATCCATTTTTTGCTGGTTCTTTAATTACGGTGTTTATCTGGGCTAAAATCCCAAATAATTTAAGCGAACTTGAATCTAAATGAAAATTAATGATATGGTTTAGATTTTCCATCACTGAAGTTCTTAAATCAACTCATTCTCTTGTAGACATTAAAATTGGTGATCAGAATTTTATATTTACTTTCAAGACGTGGATTTTAAGGTATTTAGTAGTGCAATAGTTCTATAGAAGAGACTTAATAGTTCGAATGTATAAGAAGTGCACTATTATAAATTATATTAAACAATTAAATTAAATCTAAATATTTAAGTTTTAGAACTTCGTTTGGAGAAAACATGTTTATACTGCATTTGCTGATTAAAATACATTTTTAATAGCAAACTTTAATATATTTCAGGAGATGAAAATTTGATAGTAAACGACAGCGATATTACTAAACAAGTTACAAAAATGCAGCGGATACAGGAAACTGAACCCAGGCCAAAAAAAGGTTTTCGCTCACAGGTAAGTCATATAATATATTTATCTTTTTTTATAACATCTGTAAGGCATTTGTAGTTCGCAAAAATATAACTTTTAATTTTTTCTTCTTATTGTATACGCTTTAAAATTGTCATGTATGGATTCTTTGATTATAATATTGAATAATGAATTGAGTTGGTGTTTACTTGATGAAAATCCATATTTATTAATTAAATAAAAATAAAACTTAGTTTTATTTGATTATCATATTTATTAAGATATAATTCAGTGACAGCTGTTTCGGTACACTGTACCTTCTTCAGACATGTTAACAAATTAAGAATTGTGTTATTATGGTACATATCAACTGATCTAAGCAACAATACAACAATATTATTTTTGGTCTGGACATCTTACCTCAATATTAATGTTGATTTGTTCTTGGACATGTTTCAAAACAATTCTGTTTTATCGTCAGCTTTCCCAGACGATAAAACAGAATTGTTTTGAAACATGTCCAAGAACAAATCAACATTAATATTGAGGTAAGCTATCCAGACCAAAAATAATATAATTAAAATAACCTCAAAATATAACTTCCTAAAATTAAATATTAATACAACAATAGTTTATTTAAATTTTTTAATTTAACAAAGGCGATTCATTCAACTCAAGTTGAGAATTTAACAGTCTATTACTACTTTTCGATTTATTCACTTCTACAGCCTCCCACCCTTATCACAAACATGTAAAATTTCAAAATTTGGATCGAAACAATGATTAAATTGGAACAGTTGGCCAGCACATTTTGAATATTCCAAATTTTTGTTATACGCTCTCATATGTTCCCCTATCCGAGAGATGAAAGGTCTACCAGTTTGTCCCATATAGACATTGTCACATGTGCCACATTCAATTTATATACACCTAATAATTTTTCTTTTTTATTTTGGTTTTATTGTTTTTATTATATTTTGTAAAGTTTTATTAGTTTTAAATGCCACATTAATGTTCAACTTTTTAAAGTGTTTAGATATTTTATCGGAAAATGGGCCTATGAATGGCATTGTTACATATTTCTTTATGTTTTCTTTAGGTAAAGGAAAAACTTTATTAATTGAATTTGTAATTAATTTTCTTAATTAAATATTCTATAATTTTAGGGTCGTAGTTATTATTAATAGCTAATTGTTTAATAATATTCAATTCATTATTATATTCCAAGGGTGAAAGAGGGATATTTAAAAAGTCTATGAATGTAACTATTAAAGGCTGCAATTTTATGAGTATATGGGTGAAGAGAAGAACTATGGATAGTGGTATCAGTATGAGATGGTTTGTGAAAGATACCAACTCAAACTTATTGTCAATGTGTTCTATTGATAAATCCAAGAAATGTATACTATTACTGGTATTTTTTTCTAATTCCATTGTGAAATTAATACTTTTGTGAATGTTATTAATAAAATTTAAAAAGGAATTCAATTGTCTTTTAGTTCCTATGAAGCCTGCTATGACATCATCTACATATAGATACAAAAATAGAACATTTTTAGCTAATACATTCTTATGTGTGGTTTATTCTAAGTCATCCATAAAAATCTATGCCAAAAGAGGGCTCAACGGATCACCCATAATCAAACCATCTTAGCTATGTACAATTTGTTATTAAATTCAAACTAATTATTTACTCTTGCTAGTATAGGGTGACATTTGGCCAGTATGTAGGGTATAGCTGATTTACTGAACCTGTACCCACTACATAATGAACCTACTCAAATTACGTTCAATACTTGATGGGTATGATCCCAAGCTGGCCGAATTTCCATGAAAAAATGTTTTTCCCCATCTAGACTCGAACACCGGTATTCCCGTAGCTCTGCAACATAACATCGATTCTTAAACCACTTGGATATAGCGTGGGGCTTTTTAGGATTATGTATTTTAAAGGACCTCCTATGCCAGAAGGGTCGAAGATGGTGACTCAGAGAAAAATAAATACTCTGGATTTCCAGGTTGGAGACTGGACGTCGGATTGGCGATTCCATCCCATCAAAATACTATTGAGAATCCCCAAAATGAACCGGGACAGCATCTCATACAACGACCGAACAGAAAATTACTACGAATTGGAACTAGGGATATGCTTTAATATCCATCCATCCATAGTAATTCTGCCCGAAGGCAGGTCCTTCACTGCAATCATAGCATTTTCATGCTATGCTTGCAGCTTTACTAGGGAATTGTGTAGGTGTGGTAGCTTCCCGTTGCTTTCCACACCGGTGAAGGATGATGATAATGATAATGATAAGGATGATAATGATAAGGGCCATATAATTTCGAGGACCGTTTGGGCCTTAAAGTTTTCCTGACATTTGTCTTACAGGTGAGGAAAACCTCCGATAAAAACCTCACCCAGAAAAACTGCCCCGACCGGGGATCGAACCCGGGCCCGCTGCGTGACAAGCAGCACGCTACCTCGAGACCACAGCGGTGGACATGCTTTAATATAGAGGTCTGAAATAACATATAGACATTATAACATATAATACTAGATACATATTTTAGTAATTCAGGAAATGAGATGAACTGGTCAAGGCATTAAAAAAACAGATGGCAAAGTGTACTATAGTTGTCATCACAATTTGCATAAATTTGGAACAGGATTTATAATTAATCACAACACAAGAGGTCTGATTATTTAATTGCAAGCAATTGACTTGAGAATCTGTAAAACAAGGATAAAAGGAAATTTCATAACTATAGTGTTATTAGTGCTCATACATAAACTAAGAGATTATTTATATGATAGTTTGGAAAAGGCTCATGAAGATTGTCCAGTCAATTACATAAAAATAGTCTTAGGAGAGTTTAGTGCCAAGGTTGGATGCAATATAAATAGGCCTACTATACATAGAATATAATGGCAAAGAACACCAGATGAACATAATATAAATGAAAATATATTGGTAAGTTTTGCAGCATCTACAATCATGGTTATAAACACTACATTTTTACACACTGAATACATCAAGATACAAAGATATTCCCGGATGGAGATACCAGAAATCGGATAGACCACATCTTGAAAGACGCTAATCACAAAAGTGAAGTATTAGATGCACGAACTACAGTGGGAAGAATATAGACTCCGACCACTCCGCTTACTTGTGATCGCTTGTTGCATCATAGCCCTGTTTTTGCTTAGAATCATCATGTTACATGCATACAATATTATTTTTATCTCTTTTGTTTAATACTATAAAGTGTCATTTATGCGAATTTTAAACAGTATTTGGCCCAGAGGGTCGCCTTTTAAGACTCTGTTTGTACTATGTCCGTTTATTCCAGATGATCGTCGGTACGCTTATTATTTTTATTTCTTGGATGCTGGTTATGATTTTAAGAAGATGGTCCTCTGGGCCTAAACTCTCCTGAGTTTTCGAAAAAAAAATCCTGATCTCTTCATCAAAAGCTTGTGGTATTTTACGAAGGTCGCATATACTCTGCCTCTGGGTTGTCTTAATGCTTCCCTATATATTCTAGTACTTTCTATATTGTCTAAGTCGTCGATCTTCCTGGTATGAATCCATGTTGTTTTTGATTAGTGACTTACATTATTCGTCCGAAAATTCTTTTCCGAGTGAAATTACGACATGGAAAGCAGAGGTGTTGCCAAATGAATGGGAAGATTCCTAATATGTCCGCTAACAAGAAAGACGATCTACTACAGTCCAATTCTGGATTCATTAGCCGCTTTTTTTTTTCTTTTTTTTTTTGGTCTGTGGTGTATGGTGCGGTAAGGCCGGAGGGCGAGTTACAGGTACTGCCAGTAAGTACCCTCAGTTTAGAAAACATAATAGTTACTGCACGTTGCGTTTTCTTATCTACTACTTCTGTGTTAGTGAATAGTTAGGTGTCTAATAGACCTATGTTTGGAGTGTTGATTATAGAATAGTGTTTTATAACTATTTATTTTATTATTATTATTATTATTATTAATACGATTTTTTTGGCATGGCTACTAGTTCCATGCATTTTTGTTTCGCATGGCTACTGTTCCTAAAGGCCAACACGCACATACTATTGAGTAACACTAAGAAATTGGGACTGGAAGTAAATATTAATAAAACTAAATATATGGTCACACATAGTAATATATCATATAATGGTTAATGGGCAGCTAATAGCAAATGAGGGAAAATTTGAAGAAGTGGCTGAATTCAAATACCTAGGAACAATAATCGCAAATAGGAATGAGATGCACAAAGAAATTAAACATAGGCTGCAATCTGTAAATGCGTGCTATTATACATTGCAGAGACTCTTGATGTCCCAACTCCTTTCTTCTTCTTCTTCTTCTTCTTCTTCTTCATCTTCTTCTTCATCACGGTTTAGGCTTATTTACTAGCCTGTTCCGCCTCCAAATTGCTGCTGTTTCCATCTTTTCCTTGATTTTTCCCAAACTTCTTCTTCCTCGTGGTGAATAGCTGTATGCTGCTTTTGATATTCAATTCTCAGTCATCCTTGCCAAGTGTTCTTTCCACTTGGTTCTGTATTTCACTATTGTTGTGTTCAATTCCTCTACTTTTAGTTGTCTTATTTCTGTGTTATGTTTTTTGTCTGTTCTTTGATATCCTGCTATTGGTCTGAGGAATTTAATTTCAGCAGCTTGTATTCTGGCAGATTGTTGTGTTGTCACTGTCCATGTTTCGGATCCATAAGTAATAATAGGCACTGCTATTGTCTTGTATAAATTCATTATAGAGTCTTTTCTGGCTTTATTTTTCAAAGTTCTTTTTAGTGTTCCTGTTATATAATTAAACTTATTTAGTTTGTTATTTATATCTGTTTCCGCTGTGTATGCTATTTCGCAACCTAGGAGGTTATATTTTACCACTTGTTCTATTGGTTTATTTTCTAATATTATCTTTGTCCGAACTGGATGAGTGCCCTTGAAGACCACTGTTTTTAATTTTTCTGATGATATTTCCATCTAGTATTTTTTTGATATTTCCCAACTCCTTTCAAAAAACGTTAAACTGAAAATATATAAAACTATTATTCTACCAGTTATATTATATGGATGCGAAATATTGACTCTTATTTTAAGGGAGGAAAGGAGATTATGAGTATTTGAGAATAAAGTTATTAGGAACATTTTTGGGCCAAAGAGAGATAAACAGACAGGTGGATGGAGAATACATAACAATGAACCACATGGTCTTTATAGGAAGCCAGATATAACAAGAACAGTTAAATCTCGTGGACTGCGATGGGCAGGACATGTGGCACGAATGGGGAGTGAAAGTCATGCATGGATTCTTCTTGTAGGAAAACCGGAGGGAAAACGCACAGTTGGTAGACCAAGAATGAGGTGGGAGAATAACATTAACTATGATTTGAGGGAAGTAGATTATACGGGGATGATTGGAAAACATTAGCTCGGTGTAGGGATGTATGGAGAGCTTATGTCCGCGCGGCCATGAACCTACGGGTTCGATAATGCCAGTGAGTTATGGCTACTAGTTCTCTCCCCCATTCGTCAATGTTTCTTCCTGGCACACGCCTTTGGTTTACCTAGACGACCAGGTTACCAGAACTGCACAGTAGAATGCAAAAACTATATTGGAACCACTCTTCTAAATTCCGAAATATTAAAATAAATATGAAAGATTAAAACCACTTGTAAAAAGTTTTGTAAAATTATCAAAGAGATTTTAGCCTATTAAATCAACTGTAAATCATACAAATCTATAAAAAAGTAAGGAATATAATGTAGATACCTATCTTATTTTCAGGGATTTTGAAGCGGACTATGATAATATTAACATAATTAATTTAAGCCATGAAAGAATTTGACATACCACAGCTAGCCAATCTCACTTAAGCTACACTCAATATAAGTTCTCAAGTTAAATTGCAGAATAGTCAGTCCTCATCCTTCACTGCAAAAGTGGGTTTAAGACAAGATGATTCTCTAGCATGTATACAGTTTAATTTGGAGGTGTAGAGATTGTTTCAAGAGGAATAATATATTATAAATCGATTCAGGAGTTAAACATATGTCGACGATATTGATAAAATTGGAAGAACAACATATACAGTTAAAGAATCTTTCAGACAAATTGTAAAACTGTATAAAATATGGGATTAAAATATATGAGATGAAAACAAAGTACATGGAAACAACAAGGAAACCAAATAGCATATATTATTTTATTGTAGATAAGTATACTTTTGTTAACGAGAAGGAATTGAAATATTTAGGCACAATTCGACTATAACTGAAGAAAATAAGACTGGCACAGAAATTAATAAAATACTAATACTAGATAATGAAGGTACATTTGAGTTCTTGAAACAAAAGAAAATGTAGGATAGAAAATTATTCTGAGACTATAATTCCTTATGGCAGTGAGGCCTGAGCATTGAATAGGAGCAAGAAAAAACACTTAAAATATTCAAAAGAATATTTCAATGAGAATTTTTTTACCAATAACTGGAAATGGCAGACATAATGGTGAACTATACAGAAGTATGATGCTCTTGATGTAATAAAGGTCAAGAATAAGATTGTTGGGCCATACTGTCAGAGAAAAGAAACAGATCCACGGCGTAAAATAATTTAGTAAAATCGAGGGAAAGTGTAAAAATGGAAGACTTCCCATCAGATCGATGGATAATGTTAATCTTGACCTCAGGGAAATGGGAGTGATTGGATAGAGAAAGAAGGAATGATGGAGGCGTATTGTTGGAGCGGTTAAGTCAATTAACAGGCTGTAGCATCAATAGTGATTATGAAGTTAGACGAATTTTAATACATTTTAATTCTTGAAATAGTTGCTCAGATTGATAAATAATCAATAGAATGTCTTAAACATATTAATTTCTTTTGTGTTTGTGAACTCTGCAATAACAAATCTCAACAGGCAAGATATATTACAGACAAACATTGTTGACAAAGGTTTTTCTCTTGTCCATTTCCCCAGGATGCCTTAAATTATGACATTTCTCTCTCCTGGTATTGGCGGAATTGTAACCACTTCTTTGGTTGGGGGGGCGGCATGGAAGGCGGAGTTACGTTACTACAATGATATGATGGGTGATAGGTAATAAAGAAGCACCAGGAGTGTCCTTAAACCTAAAATTAACCTAAATTGTAGACATAGGCGACCCGACTACAGGAAAATATTTTAAGGAAATATTCCTGTAGTTTGAGCTCGAATCCCACCCGTGACCTCATGATATGTAATCAGAAGCTCTAACCACAAGACCCTGAGATTGGTCTTACTGACAAAAGTTTTATCATTAAATGAACTGACATGAATAGTTTTTGAAGATTCTATGGATGTCCGACTACTTCCATTTCATGTATAGAAAGATATAACTAACTCACTGGCACTTTCGAACCCGTAGGTTCATGGCCGCGCGGACATAAGCTCTCCAGATATCCCTATCCTGAGCCAATGTTTTCCAGTCATCCCCTGTATAATCTACTTCCGTCAAATCATAGTTGTTGTTCTCCCACCTCATTATTGGTCTACCAACTGGGCGTTTTCCCTGGTTTTCCTACAAGAAGTTTCCATGCACGTCTTTCATTCCCCATTCGTGGCACTAGTCTGCCCATCGCAGTCTACGAGACCTAACTGTTCTCATTATATCTGGCTTCCTATAAAGACCATGTAATTCACTGTTATACAATAGAAAAATATACAAATTAAATTTTTTAAGAAATAGACAATAATTTCTGAATTTGTGATAATTAAAGTCATTTAACAAATTTAATATAACTTTATATAAAGAATGTAAATTATATAAGCTACCATATTTATACAGTTTGTATATCTCGGCAAGTGCAGCAAAAATTTCAAATAACTTATTCATTTTACACTTTATTTATTATTATTATTATTATTATTATTATTATTATTATTATTATTATTATTATTATTTGAAATAATATTTTTTCACAGTTTGAACTCAACTCCACTATTTGTGTTTTGAGTTGAACTCTTGAATTTGGTCAGGCAGGTGATAGAGATAACGTAACATTTTGTTATTTGTATGTTCATTGTACTGCTTATCTTATGAACAATAGTGTGGATAGATTACATGGCTGTGTCTTAAGCACGGAATAAGTGCAGATGTGCTAATATAACACTGAACTGAAAGTAAATATTACTTTTTAAAAACAGTAGGATAAAATGATTTTTTAGAAAACTGAATATTTAGAAATAAATTATATTATATTAATTTAGTTATTTGTGCGCTATTCCCAAAACATTTCTATCAACTTACATCGTTTACACCTTGTATATTATATTTATTTCTAATTATATTTTTTAGAAGAATGGATTAATAGAAACTGAGATAATTTTATTTGGGAAAATGTGTAGGAATAGCTTTTTATAGGAGGAAGCTTTTTACGAGAATTATTTTTGTGTAGGAATTGCAAATTTTGAAGGAATGTGTAATTGAAAAATGTCTATTTTGAGAACATATCTTCCCAAAATCAACAGTTAATGAACTTGCATAATCTGGTTTTGTCAATGTAGCCTACATTCACACAGGACTGAAATAATGGAACTATATTATCTTACAGATCTTCATATCGATCGCAAGTTGGTTGATTGGGACTTCGTACGGAATGTCCATGGGACACTCAGCCGTACTGCTTCCACATCTTCGTGCAGAAAATGGTAGCCTTTATATAGAAGAAGAGACAGGATCTTGGATAGGTAAGGTTTCCATGATGAATGAAATTATCACAAATCAAGTATCTAGTCTTTCTGTTCCAACCAAATTTCTTTGATTTGTACTCTATTTCTCTACATTCTTTCTCACTTATAATCACTGCTCTTTTGTTATAACAATATTGCACATATTTGGTTGCTAAACAAACAAAACAAATTGCTCGTACAGAAAACAAATCAAATGGAACTCTTAGCCACAAAAGGCTTATTTCATACTATACGTCATATCAGTTCTGTACTATTTTACAAGAAAAAAGAGCCAGGAAAGGAAATATTGCAGAACCATGTATTGCAATGTCCACAAAAAGGTGGAAAATTCTCTAACATATAAATAAACCATGCCAAACTCGATTAATATTTTTATAAGTAAACAAGCAAGAATAATAAAAAACATTTTATGGACATAAATAATACATCCATATCATTAGTGTTCATTCCCTTATGAGGATAAATAAAAATCAGCGATTTCACGTTACAAAATAATACATTGCTATGTAACTGTTCGAAGTGTGTCTTAACAGAATCGACTAAAAGTTAAAAAAAAGACCAGAAAAGTAGACGAAGTCCAGTCAATTTCCGAGATTATGTTAAAACATTTCACACACACACGTAGTGCATACAAATTTTAAATGATAGGTATTAATATTACTTAAATGTAGTAATAAATAAGTTAAAATATTTAATATAAATTATTACTACGAGAGGAATTGTTCAAAATTACATGGATTTGGAAGTTGGTTGTAACAGTTTCACTTACCGCACATGATAGTTTATTTCCCATATCAGTTTTGTGTTTTTTGTTTGCATAGCAGTTAAGTTAGGTGTGGGAATGCCAACTTTCAATACATGATAATAAGATTCATATGTACAATATACTAGTTAAATAAATGGAAAATCGCGCCCAAACGGGAATTTTGAAATTATAGTATTCTGTGGCATAGTCTTTTAATGATCACTCTCTTTCCACACATTTAACAATATAATAGTTACATCTTCCAAACATGCATTTTAATAGTATTTTCATTCCAATATGCATTTAATTTAGTCAATTTTATTATTTTCATTGTTATAAGTAATAATGAAAACGACACATTGATAATCGCGAGTTTATGCTATCATTATTTTTTGTTAGGATATATTAGGCCTACGTTTGTTTGTATTGTTTCTTGAAATGGTTCTAATAACCTGAACATTCCATATCAGCAAGTTCATTGTGAGCATACTTGAAAGTGGAGCATTATATTATGTATTGAATAAATATGTGAGTAATACCTAATTATTAAAATAATGAAATTCGACAAAATCTTTAGCCTATATATAAAAAATCAGCTTGCGCATGTTTGTGATTTATAGACTTCTAAAACGCTCAACAAATATTCATGAAAATTAGTATAGCGTATATAGGTTTTCGGTTACGGTGAGTGTTTAGCCGCTATCTGTTATGCTCTAAAATTATTAGGTATAGGATTTCACCTGAAACGAACCTTTAAAAATGGCTCTAGCGCGATGGGCAGGGCATGTGGCACGAATGGGGAATGAAAGACGTGCATGGAAGCTTCTTGTAGGAAAACCAGAGGGAAAACGCCCAGTTGGTAGACCAAGAATGAGATGAGAGAATTAACATTAACTATGATTTGAGGGAAGTAGATTATAAAGGGATGATTGGATAACATTAGCTCAAGATATGGATATATGGAGAGCTTATGTCCGTGCGGCATGAACCTACGGGTCCGATAGTGCCAGTGAGTTAGTTCTAGCGGTCGCAATTTACGATGATTCACAACGTAACTGTTATATGCTATTAAAATATACATAGATAGGTATTATCCGAAACTCAGTGACATCTGACCATTAGAAGTGGGGGTTTACCTGAAATCCAAAATTAAAAACTTTTCTAGCAATCGTCGTATTTGATTATATTGCAAGGATTGAAAATTATTTACAAATTCGTTTCGAGATTCCGGCCTCAGATGCACTTTGGCCTAAACAAACCTAATTCATCCGTAAAATTTACATTTCAATCCTAGAAACGTAAATAACTACTCCGATATTAACTTGGCATAACCAATCCTTCATGCCATTCAATCTCTTAAACCATTAAATACTTAACCAATCTCTCTGCCCAAAATAATTAAATAAACACTAAATAAAATTTATGTTTCGACAAAATTAATTTAAATTGTGTTTACTAGAACTAACTATGCACGCAGATACAAAATAGTTTAACCGAGCGAGTTGGCTCAGACTGTAGCGTTTGAGATTCGGTGTCAATCTACCTGGCGGACACTTTTCTTAGTTTTTATAAGCCGTCAAAGCTATTTATGAGTTGGAATTTCATTATCAGGCCTCATTTAATCATAAATGCTATTATATAGTTCAATAAAATTGAACAGTGTATATGATAAATACAACAATAGATACATATCCTGGAAGAAATAACACATTAGATGTAACAGTGTTTTAAAACATGAAGGCAGGAAACAATATTACACTCCGCTGGAAAGATTTCCAAAATTTTTCTTATATAATACATTTTTACATTTTAATTACAATTTTATGCAATATTAAAATATAAAATAGAAAAATACAAGTAGAATGCAATAAAAACATTGGATTATCTTTAAGTTATCTCTATTCTTTTACGATCTCGCTGCACGACAAAGCAAATATGTACGCTGTATGCAATTAACCGTATCATATATTTTTTATGTTCCTTTAAAGAAAAGAAAATCACTGTGACTAAATATCTGCATTTAAATCAATATTGTCATCTCATAAGAATAAAAAAACAGAAAATTGAAAAAAACCAAACTATATGAAAATTACTTCTGAATTACGGAAAAGTCATAATTTATGAGGATTCATTCTCATTGCGTAATATCAGGAAATGAAAAATGGTTGAAATTAAAGCAGAGAAGGGAGCACAAGTTGAATTAATTTTCCAAAGGTGACGTTTCAACCCATAAAACAGATTTAAATAGAAAATTCGAAGAAGACACTCAAGAAGAGTTTCGAACAGCTATTGAGAATAAAAAAGTATTGTCTACTAAGAAATGAACCGAAAATTACAAAATACTCAAATATAAGCAGTGATAGCTATCAGAATGTTTACCGGTCACGATTATTTGGCAGTTCATCTCCATCGCTTATCCACATAGAGAATAGAGGCTTATCGATTCTAAAATCCCGACGTTTGTGATGTGGCCAGTAGCTGTTTCTGGATATTCGCTAAGGTGACAGTGTATACCCTTCATCTACGAAACTGATACTCCAACATTAATTAATAGATAAAAATTAAACATAAAAAATAATGTATCAATAGTTATCTACAGCAGATTATATGATATTCAAACGAGCCCGCTACCTGATAGGGCTCTACGTATTTAAATTTGTGATAAGTTCAAATAATATTGAATTCTCAGAATTGTGATAAGTTCAAATAATATTGAATTCTCAGAATTCATGCTTTTTGGTTTCAGACCATTCGCCAATCGGAGTTGTGGCTGCAAATTTTTGTTGGGACGAAGGAGGGGCAAAGAAACTTAACTTAGATGATAAAGCGGTCTGAGCTGAGATTTCGTGTGACGTAATCATCTGCGCAGGTTTGGTCGATACTTTTTCCAGTCGCTCTGTCGCTTTTCTTTCTCTTTTTCGCTGCAGCACACTAATTTTCACTTATCTCATAATAAGAGAGAGGAATTTGTTTCACAATATCGAAGACACTTGTACTATTCTTACGTTTATTTTTATTTTTATTCAAGGAAAAATAATGCACGTATGGCCAAGCAATGTGAATGCAAATGTATTTCCTTTCTTTTGAAAAAAAAGGCAATACATTCCATTACTACTACTTGTAAAGTACTACTAACGAGACTTCAAGTCCACATTGTCGAGAACAACAACAGATAGTAGCAAACTCATCCTGCTGATGATGGAAGTTAACTTCCGAAAGGCCTCCAGATAACATTTTAATATAATATTTTAACAGAGTAGAGGACGATGGCTCCTGCCAACCGATATATTTTAATTTTTATTTTATGGTGTTGACTGTACTTAGAGCAATCGGGAACGTACATAATGGAGTGTATCACATGTCTGTATACCTGTCGGGCGATTCTTCTAAACATTAGGAAGAAATATTCTGATACACGTGTGTAGGCATGTATGTATTTGTTTATATATTCTTATGTTTATTTATATTTTTTATTCATGGAAAAATAATGCACGTGCGGCCAAGCAGGCTCGTGTGCAATGTAAATCAAATGTATTTCCTTTCTTCTAAAAAAGAAGGCAATAAATTCCATTCCACTATAAATAAGCTTTCGATATAGTAGAACAGATTTCGCTCTTTGGCTATGACCAATGCTTTCATCATCTAAAATATTAAGCTAAAATCATATTTTCTTTGCCCATTCCATTCACTGGCAAAGAAATCTTTATATACAGGGTGTAACAGGACCTCACCGACAAAATGGTAGGGATGATAGGCCATGCAGAGAGGATCATTTTTTGTGAAGGGACATATAGTCGCTAACACGTCGTTTATGAGTTATGCGCAAATGAAGGTGTTCACCCATGAGGGTCAGAATTGAATACAAACAATTGTACAGTATCATTTTATTGAAAAATACATTTTTTGCAATAACTGTTGAAACAATAAGTGTTGTGACGACGTCTAAAAAAATCCTGCCATGATAGACCCTGCTGCGACGATATCCAACATGCAATGAGGCACAGGGTTGACTGTTTGAACACTAATTGTAATAAATAATAGTTTTAAAAAACTAAAACAACACGCTTTATTAGAAATCCGAACTAAAAAAGTGTAAAATAATTTTAATTTTCAACACGCTTAGGATAAAATTAAAGTGGTCAACAAAAAATCATCTCCAAGCACATATAGAATAAAACTATAGTTATCAACAAAAAGAAGAAAAAAAATACCATCAAAAGCGTGGGGTGCTCTATATCAATTAATATATTTGATAAAAACAGGTATTGGTAAAAGTAAAGCCTCTAAGAATAGAAATGTAAAAATCATAAAAAGCACCCCACGCTTATGATGGTAAAATTATTTTCTTTTTGTTGATAACTTTAGTTTTATTCTATATGTGTTGGAGATGATTTTTTGTTGACCACATTAATTTTATCCCGAGCGCGTTGGAAATTAAAATTATTTTTCACTTTTGTAGTTCGGTTTTCTAATAAAGCGTGTTTGTTTTTAGTTTTTTAAAACTATTGTTTATTTTTTAGTTTTAATATTTTACAGAATAAGATAAAAAATGTAAATATCTTTAAATTCGATACTATTGTAGTATGAGCCTAAAAGTAATACTCTTCTAAAAAAATCCTCCCAGCCGGATTTGAACCAGCGACCTACGGATTACTGAAATTATATACTACTAGAGTTCACCGCTCTACCAACTGAGGTCTTACAGCGATTGACTAAAAAGTCGACAAGTCCGCAATCTATTATACCAGTTTTCAATTTTTTTTTGATTTTCTGATGATTCTGGCCAGGATTTTAGAAACAAAATATGAAATTATTGTATTGTCACGGGTCCTATACAAGTATACAAAGTTCCAAGTCGATCAAATGTTTCTAAGTGGGTGAAAATCGTGTTGAAAGATCCCGTTACATAGATACAAAGACACATTTTTTTATTTTCTGATGATTCTGGCCAGGATTTTAGGAAAAAAAAAAATGAAATTATTGTATTGCCACGGGTCCTTTACAAGTATACAAAGTTTTAAGTCGATCTAATGATTTTAAGTGGGTGAAAATCGCGTTGAAAATTTCCGTTACATAGATAGATTGATACAGGTCAAGCTAATATAAAGCGTGTAAAAACATGTCTTTTTCAATAAAATTATACGTGTACAATTGTTTGTATTCAATCCCGACCCTTATGGTGAACACCTTCATTTGCGCGTTACTCATAAACAACGTGTTTGCGACTATATGTTCTTTCACAAAAATAATCCTCTCTGCATGGCTTATCATTCTGTCGGTGAGGTCCTGTTACACCCTGTATATAAATTCAACCTGTGTATGTTTATGCTAACAAAACTCGAAAAGTAGTCAATCGATTGACTTGAGAATTTGTACATATGGGTTTTCAAATACGACCAATGTTTAGCCACTACCTATTATTCTCTAAAACCATTAGGTGTAGGAGTCCATTCTGAAACGTAAATTTAAAAATCACTCTAGAGATAGCAATTTTCGATTTTTCGGCAACGATACTCAGTATATAGTATTAAAATAAACTTAGGTACACTAATTAAACGCAGGAAGTTACTACAGATCTTATGGGCTACGCCAGTGTCCCCCTACGTACAGGGGGTAGATGTTGCCAAACTCATAATAACGGTATTGTTTGTTTAGGGAGGGATGGAGGGGAAAGGTTAGCAGTGCTTTTTCAAATCTGTGAACTATACATTCCAAAAACATAGTTTTTCTTTTACAGCATGCAAACTGGTTTTATAGTAAATTTGAGAGTCGACACTTTCACACAGGATAGTACAGATCCGCCCGAGCTCAGTGACAAGTGGTAACTGTTTTTTTCTTTAAGACGGGTGGCTACAACTCTGTACCTGCTGTGTTGCATACTCCAGTTTTATTTAAGGATTTCTCTCAAGAAAATACTGTTAAAATGGCAAACCATTTCCTTATTCGAAACACACAGTAACTTCCTGAGTTGAATCTGACTGTAGGCAATATAAAAAAATCAGTGAAATTACACCATTACAGGTGGGGGTTTACCTGAAATGCGAAATTGAAAATTGAAACTAGCAACCGTCGTGTTTGGTCTGTTTTATTTTCAGACGTACGGAGTACCTAAAACGAATTACGCTATAAATTTATATTTATTTTTCTTTTTATTTATTCAGTTAAGTATAAATACAAAAATTTAATTTATTTAGGTGTAGCTGCGAACGCCGGGTATTACTTAGTAATATACATAAATTTAAGTTCAAGATTTCGTAGCGAGTTTTTAATTATTTATTTTTGATTCGCTATTCATTTTTATTTTAATACTCGTATAAGTAATAGTTGATAAGATTATGTGTGCACACCTATAGAATTTAATCATCAGCCTCCCACTGATTGTGCCTCATAGAATCTTCAGTAATAGACTGGGACCACATTCTATAATGCGGTGCCATCAATAAGATCAATTTCAGTGCTGTAGGGGATTTATTTTAGCATGTTAGAAGTCGAATGGTCATATACTTAGTGCCGTGAATATTAAATAAATAAATAATATTTCACATAAAATTATGTTCCAGAATGCGTTTCTGTTATTTTGTAATATTCACAATTTTATGGATTTTTGAGCTTCTAATTATGTTTGATCATGCATAGCCTTCATCTGATTTATATTGGAAGTAAAGATTTTCGTAAAAATTAACGCAATTATAAAATTATATAGAGGAACTTCGGGTAATTGGACTCCTATTTTGAATTTGTTTCTTCTTCTTTTAATTAAGGGATTTAAATTTTGTTTAATTACAGTGATTATCATTAGTGTTATAACTATGGAATAGCATCATTATTTTATTAAAATATGGAAACATCTTCACAATTTATAAACTTTTATACATTGACTGTATATATATTTTAATAAGAAAGGTCAACTTTAACCTCCATATTGCGGTAAAGTAGACCCCAGAGTCCATCCTATCCTTTAGATTATCTTAAGTTTATTTATTCTATTGATTTATACAGACAGGCACAAATTAATCTGAAGGTATTTATGGCTCATCGTAATTAAAAAGCGTTGATATTTATTTAATGTTTTGAAAAATTATCGTTGATTAAAACATTCACACGTCATTTATCTGCAGATAAAGACGGTCTTTGGGTTTAGGTAAAATTACAATGATATTAAATAAAATTAAGTGTATGGCTTTTACATATAGCACCCCTATTGATAAAATTACGTATTCGTGTAAAGTAAACCCAGATGAATTTTAACCACCTCGTGGAGGGTCTACATTAACCGAATTCCTTTGTTATCTTTAATTATTTTATACAGCAGCCATGTCACATAAATATCAAACCAAAATCGTTGGTATATTAAAACATCATCTACATAATATAGCATTTTCAGGATTTTTTAATATGTATAATATTAAATAGCAGAAATGAAGAATTACATCTTAGCTTGAAAAACTTTTAAATGGTCTTTTTCATAATTATCATAAGTAATGCCACGAGTAATTTCCAATTTATCTATAGAATTTGGAAATCAAGAGTGGCATTTGTTAGGACTATTTAACGAATAAAATTATGCTTTTTACTCACAAATCATTATTTAAATATAGTCATTTAAAAATATTTATATATTTAATGTAAACGGTGATGTTTGAAAACAAATGAGAAACGATTGGTACGGTTCATTTGCTTCTTTTGTTCATCACTGCAACCAGATCATATTATTTATTGCCAAAGGAACGCAATATTGTAAGAATGCACTCTAGTGGAGAAAAAATGAAATACATCAAACTATATATTAATTCATTTTTGATGTCCTATGATGTAAATATGACAATTATATTTTTCTGGAATGTTATTACCTGGGAAAAATACATTTAAGAAAGTGAAAACAGTGGTTTATTTTTTTTGGTGGTATAATCAATTGCTACAAATGTTTTTATATTAACTCCCGCATGCGCTTGTAGCGATTAATATGATAGGAGACATATAAACTAAGATACAACTCTAATATGCATTGATCAGAAACTAAAATGTTCCGAAATATATTCAATTGTTATTAAAATTAAATAAATCTATAAATGATGAAAATAGAATATATTACTAATATCGCTATAAAATATGTATGTGGAAAAGTAGAAATATATCCAGGTAAAAATTCCACGTACATTTGTCTAGAATAAAATACTGTAAAACGTTACCTGCTATACAAATGACAAATAAAGAGGCATTGTCAGAACTCTACCTACTACACAACTTACAAATAATATAGGAACACAGAAAGGGTATTGTCAAAAGAATTCCAATTAGCAGTCTATACAACTAATAAGAAATATCAATTCTTTAAGAAAAGATAACATTAGTTAGCTATTAAAAATATTAAAAATCTATTGACCAATTCTTAGAAACCAATTAACGCTACTAAGCAATTCAAAGGAATGATGATAAAGAATTACTACCTGGCTACTACAGACAACAAAATACATTCATTCACCTCTAGAAAAGATAATCTCTTAACATTGACAGTTTACAAAGAAACTGATTAACATTTATCTATTAAATATCAAAGAACCAATTTACCCAGTTCTTAGAAATGTTATACATACTAGTAAATAATATTATTGTAACATAAATATATGTTCAATTGTAAGGAGTGGATTCGAGAAAAGTGGGAGGAGCCACCGCCTTTATAAGCGAGAACTCAACTTTTATAAGATTCATGATGTGTTCCGTTGAGGTTTATTCAAAATTAATATAAAATTATAGAATATTCACCTGAAAGGTCCGTCTCCTCAACTTAATTATCATTTAACTGTAGCGCTTTCGGGACTTGTCCCATCATCGGCAGGATTCAAAACTGGTGTTTCACTGAAGATCTGGTAGAGGGGGTTGCATGTATTTGGTTCGTTTTCGTTTATCAGGCTGTCGTTGTGAGCTGCTTTCATGATTTCCATCTCTTCGAGTACGTTTATCTTCGCTGGATTATTTTCTCTGTGCATTACTGTTAGGGTGTTTTCAATATTTAACATGCGATGTCCTTCATGGATAACGTGTTTTGCATAGCTTGATTTACCTTCTGCGTGAATGAAGTCTCGAAAATGTTCTTTGAATCTGATGTTAAAACTCCTGTTTGTCCTTCCTATATAAAATTTGTTGCAGTCCTTACATGTCAGTTTATAAACTCCTTTGCTGTTGAAAATGTTATTTTCTTCAATGTTATTGTTTATTATGTTGTTTAATTTGTTATTGGTTCTGTATGCTATTTTTACGTTTTTATCGGCTTTCTTTAGTGCATTGGCTAATTTTGTTGTTTCTTTTCCTGTGTATGTAAGTGTTATCCATGTTTTCTTGTTGTTGTCAGATTCTTTTTCTAGTTTAGTTATGTTGGTTATGTTGTTCTTCCTTTTTTGTTTTTTTTACGAGCTTATCTATGAATTCTTCATTATAGCCATTGGTTTTTGCCATATACTTAATGTAGTTGAGTTCTTGGATATAATTGTCTTTGCTTAATGGGAGTTTCAACATTCTACTGACTAAGCTATTAAATGTACTAATTTTCTGTTGAAAAGGGTGTGTAGAATTTTTGTTTATGGCCAGAGCATTGTTTGTGGGTTTCCGGTAGATACCGATTTCTAGTTTATTGTTGTGTAGATTTTTGGTTATAGACAAATCTAAGTAGTTTATGCTGTTGTTAACTTCTATTTCTTCGGTGAAAGTGATTTTTTTCATGCATGTTGTTTAAGTCTTGTAGTATTTCTTTTTCTTTTCTGTTTTCATTTTCATATATTACTAGTACATCATCGACATATCGTGTTATTAGTTTTATGTTGAATTTGTGTATTAGTTCCTCAAAATGTTTATTTTCCAGTTCTTGTAGGAAGATTTCTGCCATTATTCCAGATGTAGGACTCCCCATCGGGATCCCGTCTTCTTGAATAAATAGTTCATTGTTAAATTGGAAGTAATTTTGCTTTATTGTTGTTGTTATTAGTTTGTTTAACTGATTGATATAGTTATCTTCAAGTTTACTGTCTGTTAGTTTTTTGTTTTATTATGTTTGCTGTTTCGTTTATCGGGATATTAGTGTACAGGTTTTTTATGTCGAATGACGTCATTTTAGTATTCCTATTGATTTCTAAATGCTGTAGTTTTGTCTGCTAGTTCAAATGAGTTCTTAATTGTGTAACGATTTTCAAGTTTGACATCATTTTTCATTTTCTGAGCGACTAATTTGGAAATTTTATAGTTAGGAGCATTCATGCAATTAACAACTGGTCTTATGGGAATGTTGTCTTTATGGATTTTTGGAAGGGCTTTCATTACTGGTGGTGAGGGAGTATTATTTACCCATTTGGCGTTTTTGTATTTGTTATGTTCATTATTGGTTGTGTTGGTGATTAGAGGGCACGATTTTAGTGCTTCTTTTATTTGTCTGCTATACTTTCCTGTGGGATCTTTTTCTATTTTTTTGAAATTGTTTTCTTTTATAAATTGCTTGGTTTTATTGATGTATTCTTCCTTTTCCATAATAACTATTGTGTTGCCCTTGTCGGCTTTTGTGTGTATTATATTATTGTTCTTAAATTTTCTTTTTATTTTAGAGATGTTCTTGAGAGTTTGTTTATCTTTGATGTTTATTGTTGGTGGAGTTTCTTTTATGACTTTAGCTGCTTCGTATCTAATATGATTTTTGTTATTAATGTTAAGTTTGTTTATTGCAATTTCAGTTTCAGTAATTAAATTTTGTTGTGTTCTTTTTGTGTTGTGTGTAGGGAAATTGAATTTGTATCCCTTTTCTAGCAAGTCGGTTTCCTGTTTGTTGAATTTTATTTTTGTAAGGTTTGTAATTCTTTTGTCTTCAAAATTGTGTGATTTGTTATGTTTTAGATATGTGTTGTGTTGCATGGCCTTTAATTTAGTTAGCTTCTTGTTCATTGTTTCATATTTATTGCACATGTTATTATTAATGTTTTCGTGAATTTGGTTTTCTATGATTGTCCAACATTTGCCAAATAGTAAGGCGGCTTCTTGTGTGTAGTAGTATAGCTGGTTGTTGATGTTTTGCTTCTTTATGTATAGGAATCTGATTTCGTTTTTTTATCCAATTAATTTCGGCCTGTTTTTTTGTACTTTGGTTGCTGTATTATTTCTGTTTTTATTTTTATTTTAGCGTAGTTAGGTATTATATTGTGTTTTAAGCATTCTTTATTGAAGTGTATGTTCGCGATCGTTTTGTGAAGTTGCGTTTTGAGGTTTAGAATACTTGTGTTTAATTCTAGCCTGACTGGCTGCATAATCAACTTTTATAAGATTCATGATGTGTTCCGTTGAGGTTTATTTCAAAATTAATATAAAATTATAGAATATTCACCTGAAAGGTCCGTCTCCTCAACTTAATTATCATTTAACTGTAGCGCTTTCGGGACTTGTCCCATCATCGGCAGGATTCAAAACTGGTGTTTCACTGAAGATCTGGTAGAGGGGGTTGCATGTATTTGGTTCGTTTTCGTTTATCAGGCTGTCGTTGTGAGCTGCTTTCATGATTTCCATCTCTTCGAGTACGTTTATCTTCGCTGGATTATTTTCTCTGTGCATTACTGTTAGGGTGTTTTCAATATTTAAACATGCGATGTCCTTCATGGATAACGTGTTTTGCATAGCTTGATTTACCTTCTGCGTGAATGAAGTCTCGAAAATGTTCTTTGAATCTGATGTTAAAACTCCTGTTTGTCCTTCCTATATAAAATTTGTTGGCAGTCCTTACATGTCAGTTTAATAAACTCCTTTGCTGTTGAAAATGTTATTTTCTTCAATGTTATTGTTTATTATGTTGTTTAAATTTGTTATTGGTTCTGTATGCTATTTTTACGTTTTTATCGGCTTTTCTTTAGTGCATTGGCTAATTTTGTTGTTTCTTTTCCTGTGTATGTAAGTGTTATCCATGTTTTCTTGTTGTTGTCAGATTCTTTTCTAGTTTAGTTATGTTGGTTATGTTGTTCTTCCCTTTTTTGTTTTTTTACGAGTTTATCTATGAATTCTTCATTATAGCCATTGGTTTTTGCCATATACTTAATGTAGTTGAGTTCTTGGATATAATTGTCTTTGCTTAATGGGAGTTTCAACATTCTACTGACTAAGCTATTAAATGTACTAATTTTCTGTTGAAAAGGGTGTGTAGAATTTTGTTTATGGCCAGAGCATTGTTTGTGGGTTTCCGGTAGATACCGATTTCTAGTTTATTGTTGTGTAGATTTTTGGTTATAGACAAATCTAAGTAGTTTATGCTGTTGTTAACTTCTATTTCTTCGGTGAAAGTGATTTTTCATGCATGTTGTTTAAGTCTTGTAGTATTTCTTTTTCTTTTCTGTTTTCATTTTCATATATTACTAGTACATCATCGAACATATCTGTGTTATTAGTTTTATGTTTGAATTTGTGTATTAGTTCCTCAAAATGTTTATTTTCCAGTTCTTGGTAGGAAGATTTCTGCCATTATTCCAGATGTAGGACTCCCCATCGGGATCCCGTCTTCTTGAATAAATAGTTTCATTGTTAAATTGGAAGTAATTGTTGCTTTATTGTTTGTGTGTTTATTAGTTTGTTTAACTGATTGAGTATAGTTATCTTCAAGTTTACTGT
>JASPKZ010009490.1:0-128668 GCA_030220185.1 Diploptera punctata | reverse complement strand
TCTTTGACCCCGATGGTATTAGAGTATTTCGAGGCCGAAGAATTCATTTCTGTCTTTTCCATATCTCTTTCTTTTAACCTCGTGACACTCGCCTTGAATGCCCACATAAGCTGCATGTTCAAATGTAGGCCCATTGCAACTTATAGCATAAGTATACATTGGATTCATGTCATCAGCTATGGCTGGATACACATAATGAAGAAGAAGATAAAATCAATACCGGATGGAAGTTTGGAAGATGGTGGTAACAGCAAATTTTCAACAATTGGAGTTGACTGAAGATGAAGGCAAATGTCCATTGATACTGGTATCATGAAAACTGAGAAGTTTATGAGGTGAAATGTAAAACATTTTATCCAACTCGCTTATAAATTGAAAATCGCCTCATAGTGTTACTTCCCATTATAATTTTGATTAGCATTCTTTTGTTATAAACCTATATTCACATTTAGTGTACTTCACCCTGTAATCATTTCTTCCATATAGAGAAGATTACCAAGCCTGTTTATTCAAGTTTATCATCATTCATAGTCCTAAGAGGACTCTTATGGTCTTTAAAAAAAATTGGACTATCTCTTCTTAGGCTATCCCAAACAATATTTAACCAATTATATAAGTGAGTCAAAAATAACTTCCTGAGACTTGATTGTCTGAATTTATTTAAAAAATAATTTTTTACATCTAACCTCATAAAACTCTTTGATTCTCATAGGACTAATTTCAGAAGCTGTTGCTTCTATCCTCAGCCAAAACTCTGACTGTTGAGGTTTCAGAAGCTGTTGCTTTAATACTCAGACAAAAATCTGACTGTGTTAATTTCTAAAAAAAGTAACACAATAGGGTAATGAGAGAAATTTTGAGAAAGTGGCTGAATTCAAATATCATCCATCCATAGTAATTCTTCCCGAGGGCAGGTCTTTCACTGCAATCATAGCATTTTCATGCTATGCTTTGCAGCTTTACTAGGAAATTATAGGTGTGATAGCTTCCCATTGCTTTCCACACGGTGAAGGATGATAATGATAAGGATGATGATGATGGCCGGATGATTTTTGGGGACCGTTGGGCCCTAAGCTTCCTGACATTTGTCTCATCCAGAAGCCTGTCCCGACTGGGAATCGAACCTGGGCCCGCTGTGTGACAAGGCAGCACACTACCTCGAGACTACAGCAATGGCTGAATTCAAATACCTAGGAACAATAATCACAAATAGGAATGAGATGCACAAAGAAATTAACAGTAGGCTCAATTCTGGAAATGCGTGCTATTATGTATTACAGAGACTCTTGATGTACTAACTCCTTTCAAAAAACATTGAACTGAAAATATATAAAACTATTATTCTACCAGTTATATTATATGGATGTGAAACATGGACTCTTACTTTAAGGGAGGAAAGAAGATTACGAATATTTGAGAATAAAGTTCTTAGGAAAATTTTTTGGGCCAAAAGGAGATGAACAAATAGGTGAATGGAGAAAACTACATAATAGTGAGCTTTATGGTCTTTATAGGAAGCCAGATATAATAAGAACAGTTAAGTCTCATAGACTGCAATGGGCAGGACATGTGACACGAATGGGGAATGAAAGATATGCATGGAAGCTTCTTGTAGAAAGACCAGGGGGAAACACTCAGTAGTAGACCAAGAATGAAGCGGGAGAATAGCATTAACTATGATTTGAGGGAAGTAGATTATACAGGGGATGATTGGAAAACATTAGCTCAGGATAGGAATGTATGGAGAGCTTATGTCCGTGCGGCCATGAACCTACAAGTTTGATAGTGTTAGTGAGTAAAGTAATAAGGTAATAATAACCATAATCTCATAAATTCATGATATGTCCATTATTGTTAAAATGACTATGACAATAATGATATAAATTTTATAATCAACATTGTATAGTCCCTATTACCAACTTATAGGGTTAATTGTAGCTAACATACATTATTTATGTATATGCAGTATGTTAGAGGAAACATAACTTTTTGTAAAATGTATTGTTTTTTGACTCACCTCATATTTCGTGACTTCTATGCAGTATATCCTTCTTTATTAAGAAGCCATTTATTTGGGAATTTTATCTTCTTCTTCTTCCTTCCAAGTATTAGGCCAAGGCCTGTTACGATCCTATAGAAAATTTTCCCTCCCCGGGAAATTCTCGTATAAGACTTGAAAGCATAATAATAGTCCCTTCGATTGGTTGCTGGCCAAAGGAAGGCAAGACCAGTGATGGGGCTGCCATCTTATAGCCTCTGGTCAGGCTTTTCTGGAGAAGAAAAGAAAATAAAGGAAAGAAGAAATGGAAGAAAGGAAAGACTCCCTAGCCCTCGGATGCCCTAATAGCATCGGAGTCGAAAAAAACAAGAGTTAACCAAGAGAGGTTAGATAGTAAAGTTAAAAGAGTGCAAAACACAAGTAAGTGGAAGAAATGTTTTGCTCAGCTTGGGCACCTTGTGGTCGCCATCCACATATACCCTAGATGAGGACCCCCTGAGGGTTGGGAATTTTATATTACATTATAAAGCCAGTATGGCTTCTTTCGATGTGTTTATTATTTAATTCATACATTTCAATGATCCATCCATAGTAATTCTGCCCGAGGGCAGGTCTTTCACTGTAATCATAGCATTTTCATGCTATGCTTGCAGCTTTACTAGGGAATTGTAGGTATGGTAGCTTCCCTTTGCTTTCCACACCGGTGAAGGATGATGATGATGAGATGATAATGATATATCCTTCTTCAATATTTAATAAGTTAGAGAAAATTGATGATGATGCATAACATATCAAAACTAATCTTCAAAAAATCTACAAATATGAGGTGAGTCATGAAAATTCTAACTCTATGTGAAATAAAATTATAAATTTAAAAAGATGATGATGCATCGATAATGTCACGAATTCAGTGATGAAACCTGGGTCTGCATAGAAGTCAAAAATATGAGGTGAGTCAAAAAACAACTCAAATTTAATTAAAATAAACCTCATAGTGTTTAATTAAAGTTACCTACATAATTTTGATTACTCTTTGTTACTTTATTAACATATCTTAATTGTTTAATGAAATGTAAATTGAGTATGTTATTTAATTTACAGCCACAGAGGACCTGAAGAGAAAGATGTATGGTTGCATTCTCGTAGTAGGAGGTGGAATGAAATTTTCTGGTATAGGCACATGGCTTCAGAATAGAATTTCCTTGCAAATTCCCTACATGTATAGAGCAGGTGAGTGTTGTAACATTTAAGTCAATTTTTATTCAGTAGCATTGGCTGTTTTGCCTCGAGCTGTAGCCGATCGGTTAAGGCAAGATGCCTTGATGCAGAGCTATGGAACATGCCCTGGTTCGAGTCTCCATATGGAAAAATATTTTCTTTTGGAAAATTGGCCATTATGGGACCAGTGCCCACGCAGCATCGTGAAGCATTTGAGCAGCTACAGCCAGCAGCCAGCTGGTAGGCCAAGGGTCTTCTAGGCCTGTCATGGCCATTGAGTGAGATTTTTTAGCATTGACAGTTTTAAATACATGATATTTTAAATTATGATGATGATGATGTTATTGCCATAATCATCACCATTGTTGCTGTTTCATCCATACTTCTACTCACTCCATCCATCCAGCCCTCTTTAGGTCTTAAGTCGAAGGGTAGAAAAAGAAAATCTTGAATAATAATCACTTGTTCCTACAGGTTATATATTATATAATATATAATATTAAAATACTCCCTCAGGGGTCCTCATCTAGGGGATATGTGGATGGCGACCACAAGGTGCCCAAGCTGAGCAAAACATTTCTTCCACTTACTTGTGTTTTGCACTCTTTTAACTTTACTATCTAACCTCTCTTGGTTAACTCTTGTTTTTTTCGACTCCGACGCTATTAGGGCATCCGAGGGCTAGGGAGTCTTTCCTTTCTTCCATTTCTTCTTTCCTTTATTTTCTTTTCTTCTCCAGGAAAGCCTGACCAGAGGCTATAAGATGGCAGCCCCATCACTGGTCTTGCCTTCCTTTGACCAGCAACCAATCGAAGGGACTATTATTATGCTTTCAAGTCTTATACGAGAATTTCCCAGAAGGATCAAAACGCTGGAGGGAAAATTTTCTATAGGATCGTAACAGGCCTTGGCCTAATACTTGGAAGGAAGAAGAAGAAGAATATTAAAATACCTAAATCATTAATAAAAAAATTATGGGAAATAACATTATGTAGTTTTCTAGTTAATAATTAATAAATTCATGATTATGGCTTGAGATGGGAGGGATGCCTCCGGAAACTGCAGTTCCATGCTTGAAGAACACAAAATATGAGATGATATACAACTCAGTTCTTTTAATTATTAATTATTTGACCTAATTAAATCTATTTACCTTTCTTCTTGTTACGAGGGTGAATCAAATATAAACCGGAATTATTGTTTACAATTTCATTGAATTAACAAAAAAATACAAAACCACCACCTCATTTTTCTACGTAGTCTCCTGCATTTCCAACACACTTCTGCCTTCAAGTTGGCAACTTTTTGATGCCGTCCTTGAAGAATGAGGGATGACGTGTAGTCAGCCAGTTGCGCACAAACTCCTCTACCGCTGCATTGTCACCAAACCGCCTTCCTCCCAGGTCTTCTTTCAGTGGCCCAAATAAATTGTAGTCACAGGGTGACAAATCTGGACTGTAAGGACGATGTTCCAGAGGTGTCCAATGCATTTTCGTCAGTTTTTCTTGTGTCAGCCGAGCAGTGTGTGGCCTTGCATTGTCATGCAGCACAATCACATTTCGGATCGGTTTCTGACGGCGCTTGTTGCGATATGCTGCTTTCCAAAGCTTATTCCAACGTGTGAAGCAATTTCAGAAATTGTTACGCTCTGATCCTCCTCAATAAGGTCCCGTACAGCACGAATGTTGTCTGCAGTGATGCTTTTTCGTTGCCGTCTTTGGTGGGGCTCATTTTCCACTGAATCCCAGCCCGCTAAAATTTTTTTCCGCCAATCATACACCTGCGTCTTCGAAAGGGTTGCTTCCCAGAACTGCGCATGGAGCCTTCTCAAAATTTCAGAAGGTTTAGTGCCTTCTTTCGCTAAAAACTTAATAATAATGCATTGCGCAACAGACGTGTGTAACTCGCTCGCTCATGGCATACTGAAGCAAGCGGCCGCTCTTCGGAGTGCTACACATCAAGATCCCTACTCCAGACACCCCCACCAACTTCCCCTCCAAACCACAACCTTTGCAGTTCGCTACCAGAGCCTCCAGATACAAATTCCGGTTTATATTTGATCCACCCTCGTAGTAGGGCTGAAAAAAAGTATCAGTATCAGGATAGTAACTAATTTCTATACACATTGTTTACAAAATGCATGTTTTTGTCGAGCATCTCCACTGTCTGCTCGGAGCGGAGAGTGTGTATGTTCGACTCTCCTCAGTGATAGACCTGTTTTTGTGATGTGTGGTTGCATCGGAATGCCAAAATGAAAATTGTGCAAAGATGAGTCCATTCCTACACAAAGTGGACTGTACTAGAAGTCTGTCCCGAGTAGTGCGTGTCAACGTGCAGTTTGTAAAAGAGTGGTCTAAGTACGATGCAGCTTAGCCTATACCCAATACTTTTTTTCAGCCCTACTTATTAGACTGGTTTCAGGTCTTAATTAGGTTCTGTCCTTGGTACTTTCATGACCATTGTTATGTCGCCTTGAACTGCCTCCTGCTCCCTCTGCTGGTAGACTGAAGAACCTCCAAATCAAATCATTTTCCCCAGGAATTTAAAAATTCTGTCAGAAAAACATCAAATTGAAAGAAAGGCTAAATTAATAAAACAAATATAAAACCTAAAGAGCTTACTGTTTGGGAAAAAATCTACATTCAGAAAAAATGATAAGGGGAAATTAATACATTTTGAAATTCCTGGGGAAAGTGATTCGATTTGGAAGTTCTTCAGTCTATCAATAGAGGGAGCAGGAGGCGGCTCTTCAAGACAACATAACAACAATCATGTAAGTACTGAGGATGGAACCTAATTAGGTTCTGAAACTGGCCTGGTAAGAAGGATATGAGGAGAGATGATACAATTTTTTTTTAAATAAATAATACGTCATCATCATCAACAACAACAAGGATTAAGCCCAATGGCCTGTTCTGATCTCATTATAGGTCGAATTGGTCCTTCCATCTCTTCAATGGTCTTCCCAACATTCTTCTCCCTTTTGGTTTGTAATTATACATTCTTCTTGGTATGCGCTGTTCATTCATTCGTAATACGTGCTGAAGATAAGCATTTTGATAATATTTTATTCTTTCACAGAGATTAAATATATTAAGTTCTGTTCTTATATCTTCGTTTTTTTTTATCGGTCCTTTGGTATCCTGCTATTGCTCTCAACATCTTCATTTCAGCAGCCTCTATTTGTTTACTATCTGCCTTTGTTAATGTCAAGGTTTCACATCCATAGATAAGAGATGGAACTGCTAATATTTTGTAAAACTTCAAAATAATTTCTTTTCTAGTCTTCTTCAATAAAGTGTGTTTAATTGTGCCACATAGATAATTGAATCGTTGTATTTTAGTGTGTTTATCTATGTCATAATATTAATTCCTAAAAAGTCAATAACTGAATTAGCTTGGTTAAGAAACTCCTAGGGGAGCCATTTAAGATATATACATACATTACATTGAAACATAAAGAACCATTAATAGTGAGTGGAGAACATATTTTTAACAACTCACCTCATCAAATTTCAAATTTCTTTGAGGCCAATGGTTTCTGATGACTTCTTGTCCCTCTTAAGTCATATCTCCAATTGTTGAAATTCTTTGGCTGTTGATTTCTCTATGGTCGTCACCTCTTGTGCTGCCATCTTTGGTTGGGTTTATAAATTTCGAAATTAAATTTTTTTCTAATGGAATATCGAAGTTCATCAATCGATATTTATTCTTCTGAATGAAAATCTTCTCCCAAACTGTTAATTCTAATGGTTTATCCAACTATTTTAAAAGTTTTGCCTCTCTTCTAATTTTATGATGTTCTAGCAAACTATGTGCAGCAATTGCTGATTTTTCAATTTCACAGTTTTTAATAGCACATACTAAAGAACATTTTAGAAATATTAAAAACTGTGAAATTGAAAAATCAGCAATTGCTGCACATAGTTTGCTAGAACATCATAAAATTAGAAGAAAGGCAAAACTTTTAAAACAATTGGATAAACCGTTAGAATTAACAGTATGGGAGAAGGTTTTCATTCAGAAGAATAAATATTTATTGATGAACTTCGATATTCCATTGGAAAAAAAAAATAATATTTGAAATTTATAAACCCAACCAAAGATGGCAGCACAAGAGGTGATGAAATCAACAGCCGGAGAATTTCAACAGTTAGAGTCAGGACTGAAGAGGGACGAGAAGTTGTCTGAAACCATTGGTCTCAAAGAAATTAGAAATTTAATGAGGTGAATGGCTAAAAATATGTTCTCAACTCACTATTAATGATATAACCTCATAATGTTTACTTCCCAATATTAATTTAAATGTATAAAGAACCATAAATTGTATTTGAAGAGAAAAATTTTCGCCTAGACCAAGACTCAAACCCGGGACCTTTGGCTTGCTGGGCCAAATGCTCTACCAACTGAGCTACCGAGGCGAGTTACGATTTAGACGCAAATTTTTCTCTTATATACGTTGTAATTCCCTCTTGCCAAATGCTTTTGAAACCATTGCTTCTATCTTTGCAAATGGCGACTTCTTAGTTAAGAAGACATTTATTGGGAATTTAACATTACTTTATAAAGCTAGTAAGGCTTCTAATAATGTTTTATTATTGATTTAACATTTCTCAATGAAAGATAAATTATATTTGAAGAGAAAAATTTTCGCCTAGAGCATTTGGCCCAGCAAGCCACAGGTCCCGGGTTCAAGTCTCGGTCTAGGCAAAAATTTTTCTCTTCAAATATAATTTATATTTCATTGAGAAATGTTAAATCAATAATAAAAAATCACATAAGAACCAATTTATTTTAATTTGTATTTATATATTTCCCACTATATATATAATTTTAATCTCTATAGTAAGGTATTAATTTAATTATGTAATATAAACATGTATTGAAGTTATCCAATAAGAGGCAGTCCAGAAAAAATCTGTTCATCTATATACCATACAGATTATCTAAAGGGATAGGGAAATACCAACTTCTCCTCTCTAGCCGAACAGACCAGGAGGCCTAAAAAAATTAGATGGTTAATAATGATAAAGTTTTTGATGAATATTTTACAGAACAATTGGATATCATAACAACTCCAAAAGAAATGGATCCACAGATGACAGCATGGAAAGGTGCAGCAATAATGTCTTGTTTGGAATCTGCTCAAGAATTATGGATTTATCCACTTGAATGGGAAAAAAATGGAGTGAAGATTCTCAGAGAGCGAGCGCCTTTCATGTGGTGATAAAAGTGAGTGTTTTGTTCTTTCTTCAACAGTACCTGATAAACTTTGAATTATTTATTGACCTTGTTCTATTACTCATTTTGAAATTTTGCACAAGGCATTAAAATAATAATGAAAGTTATTGTTTTTTGAATAAATTAAATTTATTAGGAATTGAAGACTTTCCAAAAAAGGACAGACAGATCTTTTGTCAGTAGATAGGAAGTGGGAGAAGACTTCAAATATTATGAATGTTGAATGTTATTCATTATTTTATTAAAATTTATATTCTCTTTTCTATTCATTATTCATTACTTACTTACTCACTGGCACTATCGAACCCGAAGGTTCATGGCCGCGCGGACATTCGCTCTCCATACATCCCTGTCCTGAGCTAATGCTCTCCAATCATTCCCTGTATAATCTACTTCCCTCAAATCATAGTTAATGTTATTCTCCCGCCTCATTCTTGGTCTACTAACTGGGCGTTTTCCCTCTGGCTTTCCTACAGGAAGCTTCCATGCAAGTCTTTTGTTCCCCATACGTTCAACATGTCCTGCCCCTCGCAGTCTACGAGACTTAACTGTTCTTATTATATCCAGCTTCCTATAAAGACCATGTAGTTCATTGTTCTCCATTCACCTGTCTGTTCATCTCTCTTTGGTCCAAAAATTTTCCTAAGTACTTTATTCTCAAATACTTGTAATCTCCTTTCCTCCCTTAAAGTAAGAGTCCATGTTTCACACCCATATAATATAACTGGTAGAATAATAGTTTTATATATTTTCAGTTTAACGTTTTTTTAAAGGAGTTGGGATATCAAGAGTCTCTGCAATGCATAATAGCACGCATTTGCAGAATTTAGCCTATGTCTAATTTCTTTGTGCATCTCATTCCTATTTGTGATTATTGTTCCTAGGTATTTGAATTCAGCCACTTCCTCAAAATTTCCCTCATTTGTCATTAGCTGTCCATTTCCATTATATAATGAATTACTTTTTGTGACCATATATTTTGTTTTATTGATATTTACTTCCAGTCTTAATTTCTTAGTGTTACCCAATAGTGTGTGCGTGTTGTCTTTTAGTATCTCCTCGCTATCGGCCAATAATACTACTCATCAGCATAAACTAACAGCTTATTAATACCATTCAGTTGTAAGCCTTCCTCATTCTCTAAAGATTTAATGGCATGCTCAAGTACAAAATTAAATAGTAGAGGAGATAGTGCATCTCCTTGCTTCAACCCATTCTGGATTTCAAAAGTGTCTGAAAACTGTTTGCCTACACGCACCCTACTCTTTGTGCCATTTAGACACATTCGTATAAGCCTAACTAACTTTTTAGGAATTCCGAACTCCAGCAGGATACTTTATAACTTCTCCCTCTTAATTGAATCATATGCTTTTTTGAAGTCAACATATAGTTGATGTACAGTATTCATTATTCATTATTTTAATAAAATTTATATTCTCTTGTCTATAATTATATTAGAACAATTGTGGTGATATAAGTTGCCACATTCACGTAAATATTAACTATTGTGCTGAGTGAGTTTTAAAAGTTGTTGATATGCCGAATAGCCACTAGGTGGCAGGTAGCTCACATTTCAGTACATTTCCATGCAAACTTTGAGGCTAGAAAAGCTTCTTCAATTAAGACAAGTTATAAAACTGCTAATACCAACTCTACACAAAAATAAGCTAAAATAAAATTTTAATTTAATACTTAATAAAGTTAGAAAGAGTTGATGATAACATATCAAAACTAATCTTCAAGAAATCTACAAATATGAGGTGAGTTGTGAAAATTGTAACTCTATATGTAATAAAATTATAAATTTAAAAAAATCACAAATTTCATAAAAAAAGGGATAATTAATAATATTATGAAACCGTCTTTAGTACAAAAGAAGATGACAGTTTTCTAGGACCTTTTCTTTTTTCAATCTACATCATTGACTTGTCCACCGTTGTGATCTCGAGGTAGCATGCTGCCTTGTCATGCAGCGGGCCCGGGTTCGATCCCCGGTCGGGGCAGTTTTTCTGGGTGAGGTTTTTATCGGGGTTTTTCCTCACCTGTAAGACAAATGTCAGGAAAACTTCAAGGGCCAAACGGTCCCCGAAATCATATGGCCATCATCATCATCGTTCACCGGTGTGGAACGCAACGGGAAGCTACCACACCTACAATTCCCTAGTAAAGCTGCAAGCATAGCATGAAAATGCTATGATTGCAGTGAAGGACCTGCCTTCGGGCAGAATTACTATGGATAGATGGATGGATCAATGACTTATGAACTGTACTAAACCACTACCATTACCATCTATACGCTGAAGGTCTCTAAATTTACATACATTCACCTCCAGATTGCCTCTATAACAGCTTGACAAAAATGAATGATGATCTCATGTCTATCTTTAACTGGTCTTCAAGTTGCTATCTAAATCTGAATCCTAACAAATCACAAGTTATTCTAATGGAACAACAAAAGCTGCTCCCAGCCTTTGACATATCTACACTTACAAACATTACTATAAACAGTATAATTATTATTTTATTTTAGGAAGTGATATTTTGAGGTTATTTTAATTAAATTATTTTTAGTCTGTTCATCTTACCTCAATAATAATAATTACAAGAACAAATCAATATTAATATTGAGGTAAGATGAACAGACTAAAAATAATTTTTATATAATAAATTTGGGAATTTTTAACATTATGAGGTTCAATTCATAAGAATTAAATGAATCGTGATTTCTTCTTACCTCGTACTTCTATGGTTTTTTTTAAAACACAGCACTGCAGTATCAGCGACCATTGTCACTATCTTCAGCTGTTTTCACGACTCAAGAAATCACAATTAATTTAATTCTTATAAAAATAATTTCAGTATAATTATTCCTTATTCTTCTTCAGTACTAGATATTATTATTATTATTATTATTATTATTATTATTATTATTATTATTACTATTATTATAATTACTATTTATTTTAACTCGCCTTATATTTCTTCATTTTAATGCAGAATAGTTTTGTCGCTTCTGTGCGACATTCTCGATGCATTACAACTGTTGCCTTGCGGTTGTCCTTCCTGCAAGTTGATTTCTGCTCCCTCTAATTATTTTATCTATTCTAATAATTAAAAGAAACTTCATAGTGTTATTTCCTACATATATTTTTATTATTATTACTATAAATGAAAAAAAAAAATTACTCGCCACTGAAATGGACTACTGGAGACGTGCTGCAAGAATATCCAGGAAGGATAAAATCAGAAATTCATATATAAAAGAAAAAATGCAGGTACAAATTCAATATTAGATTTTATAAAGAAGAAACAACTAATTGGTACGGACACATTAGAAGGATGGAAGAAGGAAGACTACCTAAGATAATCATGGATTGGAAACCACAGGGAAGGAAAAAGAAGGGTAGACCAAATATTACGTGGATTCAGGGAATTAATGAAACTAAGAGGGAATGTGAAATAGAAGAAGATTATGGATGAACAGACAAGAATGGAAAAATGTGTTGAAACAAATGTGTAGTTAACTGTGAATGGGTACCGGAAAAATGTATATTCATTGTAAAAGCCGGAATAATAAAAATTATTATTACAATTCTTATTTTTCAATAAATGATAATGGCTTAATTATTTTAATTACATTATTAACAATTTTTATATGACCATAGTAGTTAAAGTAAATGATGAAAATATAAGATAAAAGAATATTGTGTTCCATATCTCTAGATACTGTTAAACTTAAGAGAAGTAAATTTCCACTAACTTCATAAAACTTGTCTTGACTTACTGTTCTACAGCTCCCTTTGGATCACAGGGCAGTTAAGAATGACATCCCTCTTTCTTCTGGCTAACTTGTTCAACTTCATTACAAGTTCTCCCTATATAAGACTTCTTTCTTGTAGCTTGCCTCCATCTTGATTTTTTGGTTGACCATATTTATAAATACCATGGGAATCTAAGTTAAAAGAAATGTTTTCTTTGCTTCCAGTCTTGCTTTTTCACAGTTCGCTATCTTCTCCTTTGACTTCATTCTTCAAGATTGTTTTTCACATATTAATATATATATTGTCAAATCTCAAATTGTATAAAAATAAAGAAAAAAGGAAAATAGAATTTGGTATTCATAAAAAAACACATACTGATAATTATATTAAATCAACAGAATTCAACCATATTGCGCACACATTGGCAGTCTTTAACAGCTTAACACAGACTGGTAAACATACGCTCGAGCCAAGAAAATTTTGAATTAGAAAAAAATAACACATAATTAAAATGGTGAAGGAAAATAATTTTGAAGAAAAAATTATACACAGAAAAATAGACAAGTACAAAAAACAAAAATTGATTAATGAAAATAAATTGAAAAGAAAACAGGAAATTCACATAACATCTGTGGGCACACAATAAATTCCAAAATATTTTTGACAAAATTAATATCAAGTTAGCACCTAAAAGTTATTACTGCCTAAATAAACTAATTAAAACTAACAAAAATGAAAAGATTGGTGAGGAAAAAATTAGTAATATTCCAGATAAAATGTGCTGATTGTGATTAGATATATATATATATATATATATATATATATATTATATATATATAGGGAAAATAAAGAGAATGTTTAAATTAATTCTTATGAATTTGAACCTCATAATGTTAAAAATTCCCAAATTTAATATATAATATTGGGAAGTAAACATTATGAGGTTATATCATTAATAGTGAGTGGAGAACATATTTTAATTGATATAAAATTATAGAATATTCACCTGAAAGGTCCGTCTCCTCAACTTAATTAATCATTTAACTGTAGCGCTTTCGGGACTTGCCCCATCATCGGCAGGATTCAAAACTGGTGTTTCACTGAAGATCTGGTAGAGGGGGTTGCATGTTCCTCAACGGAACACATCATGAATATTATAAAAGTTGATTATGCAACCAGTCAGGCTAAAATTAAACACAACAATACTGCAACCCCCTCTACCAAATCTTCAGTGAAACACCAGTTTTGAATCCTGCCGATGATGGGACAAGTCCCGAAAGCGCTACAGTTAAATGATTTATTAAGTTGAGGAGACGGACCTTTCAGGTGAATATTCTATAATTTTATATTAATTTTGAATAAACCTCAACGGAACACATCATGAATATTATAAAAGTTGATATTTTTAATTGACTCACCTCATACATTTTCAAACTTCTTGGAAGCCATGACTGAAGAAGGACATGATATTGTCTGAAACCATTGGTATCAAAGAAGTTTGAAAATGTATGAGGTGAGTCGATTAAAATATGTTCTCCATTCACTATTAAAAATAAAGAGAAACCTGATCATTACAACAAAAAGAACACACATCAGAAATATAAAAAATGGAGCAAGTAGAAAAATCTGCAGTGGTTGCTCACATTTGGTTGGAAAAGCATAAAATTGATGTAAATGCTAGATTATTAAAATAGTTGGATAATACAAAAGAACTAACCGTTTGGGAGAAGATCTGCATAAAGAAGAACAAAAACAAGATTATGAATTTTGAAATTCGTGGGAAAAAAAATTGGTTTATAAGTTCTTCGGTCAGCCATAAGATGGAGTCGGAGCTGATATCCAAGGCCACAACATAAAATTCCACAGTCTGGAAAAGCTGATAATGATACATATGATATACCGAAACATGTTCAAATAGAACACAACCAGTTATGAGGTAAGATGACTCCAGATTCACCTTATTTATTATAATATCCATAACTCCAATTTAAGAAAAATTGTTTTTCCTCTTGTACTCTGAGCCTCTCATATAACATTGTGTTCTTTATCAAAATCCCATCATTCCTGCATGGAACATAGGACTCTCAGAAAACTTTATAATATATATTATATTTATCAACAGTGTGTGTATCTTCCAATGCTGCCCTCTTTTCATGCTTCAGGTTCTGCTCGAGAGAGAAGATGGCATTAATATGGCCTATTTTCAGTTTATGATCTACTTTGGCAGACCATGTTATATAGGTAATTTGTTATGTACCCTCCACTTGCATTCCAACGTACATTCCAACATAATGTATTGTTATTCATCATAGCGTTGTTACTTGGAAAATAAATTATAATATAAATTTTGCCACCTTATGTCAACCAAATCTGAGTAAAGACTGTTAAGAGTATTTTAATCTTGACTCCATGGGTAAGGGTTTTGTGCACCTCTGTAAGAGCAAGGTCACATAATAAATAAAGACAAGGAGACATGGAATGTTAAGGTGGGGGGGTCAGGACATGGAGAGAGGAGCTATAACGAGTAGTAAATAGACACCGGTCACAAACACCACATACGTGCACAGCTGAATGATTTTTTTGAGCCGAAAATCTTCGGACTCGGAACACATATTGTATACTGAGAGGAGTTTAGGATTAGTGTTTTAAGTGTTTGTATTGTGTGAAGGACAAGATTTGGGTTTTCTAACTCATTGAGTTAGTAGAATGTGTATTTTTAAATTGGAATTTACAAAATATTAATCAACTTAGTTAATTGGTTGATTATTTACTTTATTGTATAGGGTTTCCAGTATAAAACCGGACACTCTGCGGCTGGCAGAGTGAAATGCGGACGAGGAGAGAGCGCTGCCTGACGGGTGAAACCCCGTGAGGCGTGTCCGGTTTTATATTGGAAGCCCTGTATTTTCTTATGTTGTTTAAATATTGTATGTTTATAGGATGTTTATTTATATCCAGGTTTTACAATCTCTTTGATATCTTCCAGTGCCCATTTCAAGATTCTATAGCTGATCTCCATTCCTTTTCCATGCCCATTTATCTTTCTTACATTATTCTCACTACTCTTTGTATTCATGTTAGTTTTGGTCTTCGCCTCTTCCTTCTTCCTGTTGGATTCCATTCATCTTCAGTGATCTGTCTTCTTTCGTCCTTTTCATATGTCCAAACCATTGTGTTGTTTTGATACTTCCTACTAGGGATCCTTGCAGTTTCATATTATCTCTAACATTGTTTATAATTTTCTCTCTCCTCATAATCCTTTCTGATCATCACCAGAAGTCTATTTCTGTCTAATGTTGTTTGATTGTTTGTTTACTAATGCTGAGCACTTGGCAATGCAGCCATTAGATCTCTTGGGTTCAAGTATACAATACCTCGACCTGTGATTTTCCATACATCATCCTGATAATATCCCAAAATAGTTAGGAATATAATTAGAAGTTAAAGGAAATGTCTTTTCCTTTCTTCTAAACAAATTATTTAGTTAAAAATCATCGGAGAACATATTGTTTAAATAACTCACCTCATAAGATTCATGCTTCCATGAAATCGCGATATCATGGAAGCATGAATCTTATGAGGTGAGTTATTTAAACAATATGTTCTCCGATGATTTTTAATGATTATACCTCATAATGTTTACTTCCCAACATTAATTAAATAAAATTATTTAGTTACTTATTTTAGGAATTCATGCTATGAGGTATATTCATTTAGGTAGAATTTTTTATCCATCCATAGTAATTCTGCCCGAGGGCAGGTCTTTCACTGCAATCATAGCATTCTCATGCTATGCTTTGCAGCTTTACTCGGGAATGGTAGGTGTGGTAGCTTCCCGTTGCTTTCCACACCGGTGAAAGATGATGGCCATATGATTTCGGGGACCGTTTGGGCCTTAAAGTTTTCCTGACATTTGTCTTACAGGTGAGGAAAAACCCCGATAAAAACCTCACCCAGGAAAACTGCCCCGACCGGGGATCGAACCCGGGCCCGCTGTGTGACAAGGCAGCACGCTACCTCGAGACCACAGCAATGGACAATTTTTTATCACTCACCTCATATTATTCTATATAATAATATGGGGTGAGTGATAAATAATTCTACCTAAATTATTTGGTGTTGCTCTACATACTTTTTTTCATCTTTACTAACCATTTCATACTATTTTAAACAATTTGCAATGATACTTATAACAATTTTTTTTACAATTATTAAAAATTTATCTACGTATGCAAATTGTCGCATTTATCTCAAATTATTTTTTCAAAGTTCTACAGAATCATGCTTATGTGCAAACGCTTAAAGAAACTTCCACTAGATGATGGAGAGTATCCTGTTTTGTTACTATGGTTGGAAATTTAAATTTAAAATCTTGATGTTAGGATTTTATGATAGTATATAATTTTTAATTGTTATATTGTTTACAGTTATCTGTGTAACATTTCAAACCCCTCTGTGGTACATATGTTAAGAAGGCATATGGTGATGTTTTTGGCTATTCATCTGTCAGGATGGGATGACAGTTTCCTCGGTGCTTTTTAGCAGATGTATACTATGTTCCGGCATCAGATTTCATTTTCTCCCTTGTCTTCATCTTTTTTCCTCACACAACACATTTGCACTACACAAACACTTAAATTGAAGAAGCTAAAGGTAAACACATTGTATTATAGTGAGTACCGTCGCATGTGGGATTACTCGGTAATGAACTAGCAGACTTCTTAGCAAAGGAAGGCTCCAAAAAAAGGACAAAAGATATATCCCTACAAAGAAGACAACAGCAGCGAAAATAGAAAATACATCTCAAAAGAGGTGAACAGAATATAAAAGATCTTCAAAATAAGAAATATGATGACATAGCAAAATATGCCGAAAAAATAAACATCTCCATAGAAGAATAGCAGTAGCTCTCTTCAGATTAGAAATGATGATCACCTTTATAGAATGGGGATTTTCTCTAGAACTATGGGATGCTCCTTGTGTGAAGAAAATGTTCTCCAAAGCAAGGAACACTAGCTATAATGCAGGAAGTAGACCCCAAGAAAGGACAGTAAAGACATCATAGGACTTTATAGGGAAGCAAGAAGATGAATGGTGTAAACCCATCTCCAGCCATTTGAAAAAACAACAACAACACTTAAACATGTGATGTTTTTATTATTGATTTAACATTTCTCACTGAAAGATAAATTATATTTGAAGAGAAAAATTTTCGCCTAGATCGAGACTCGAACCCGGGACCCTTGGCTTTCCGGGCCAAGTGCTCTACCAACTGAGCTACCGAGGTGAGTTACGATCTAGACGCAAATTTTTCTCTTATATACGTTGTAATTTCCTATCGCCAAATGCTTTTGAAACCATTGCTTCTATCTTTGCAAATGGCGGCATCTTAGTTAACAAATATAATTTTTCTTTCAGTGAGAAAAGTTAAATCAATAATAAAAACATCATTAGAAGCCTTACTAGCTTTATAAAGTAATGTTAAATTCCCAATAAATGTCTTCTTAACTAAGAAGCCGCCATTTGCAAAGATAGAAGCAATGGTTTCAAAAGCATTTGGAGATAGGGAATTACAACGTATATAAGAGAAAAATTTGCGTCTAGATCGTAACTCGCCTCGGTAGCTCAGTTGGTAGAGCACTTGGCCCGGAAAGCCAAGGGTCCCGGGTTCGAGTCTCGGTCTAGGTGAAAATTTTTCTCTTCAAATATAACTTAAACATGTGCTTATCTAATACTGCTCTCTGTACGCAATACAAGTACACATCTTCTGCGAAAACTGGGCTGCTGAAATGGTGTGTAAATTGAAAATATACCATATTAATGCCATTTACATCCTAGGATGTAACACAAAACATAAAACTGTAAAGGGTGGTATCAGAATGCATTATTATTACATTATACCTGTTCCAATTTCCTAATACATAATCCATCTTATATCACAAATGATTTATATGTCTTTTTTAAGAGGTGTTTTATTGTTATATAATTTAAAACATTTTATCGTACACAGACAGTTAATATTTAAATTAAAATTCTTTATATCTCACCTCATATCCAGTCTTCTAATTATGTTCATTCTGGTCGAGATATTACTGAAGATGAAACCACCTAGATTTTGAAACCAGTCTAATTAGATGACTGGATATGAGATGAGGAATTAAGAATTTTAATTTTAATTTTAATTGGAAGCCACAAGGAACAAGACCAAGGGGAAGACCCAAGGATCGATGGGAAGATGACGTAATTGAAGATTTGAGAGAGATGGGGATTTTTGATTTGAAATCCACTGCACAAGATAGGAAGAAGTGGCGTAAACTGGTTGAGAAGGCCAAGACATTCCACTGGAAGTCGTAGAGCCTGACGAAGAAGAAGAAGAAGAATTTTAATCTTATATTAAACCTCATAATGATTTTTCCTATAAAAGTTCAACAGAAAGTTAAATTAAAAAACATAGAAACAAAATAATTAGGAAATGTATAGTATGTATATACATTAAATTTAATATGTTATCCAGTTTGATATGAATGTGGGATAGATGGCAACAGTTATAAACTAAATATAAGCTATGTAAGACTCAGAAAATATGACGTTAAAAAAAACATGCTTTTCCATTATTGTGAAGTATGTATGCATAAACTTTTATAATTTTTTTCAGAAAAACTGGATATTAGTGACACATTTATATAATATATTTTGATTATGTTTCATTTTATTCATTCTCCTGCAGTTGCAGTCCCTATATGATCTTGGCCTCTCCAATCTTTCTTATCCACAGCACACCTTTTCTAACTCCTGATTCCCAACATATGCACATCTTGTCTAACATAGTCAATCCATCTTTTCCTAGGTCTGTTTATCTTCCTTCTGGCTATTGATTAAGGGTTTTCTTGAGAACTATAACAATTCTCATGATATGGTCCAAGTAATGAGGTCTTCTCTTTTCACTTCTGAATTTTGTCATAAGACAGGTACAATGCTTGGTCATTGTGGATGTGTCACTCCGCCCTTTCACATATTGTTCCAAAAAATGTTACATAACCTGATCCTTTCCCATACTCAGAGCCTGTTTTTATCTTGCTTGATTAGTGGTCAATGTCTCACACTGTATTGCATTACTGGGAAAATTAAGTCTTCACGAGACATGGGAAGTCATGAGCAGCTTATTAAAGACATATTCCGATTGAGGGTCTTTCCACTTTTCAGCGGTTGCCCTTTTACCAGCCGGCTGCTGGCCCTTCACATCCACATGTGTCAATCACAGAGGTAGATGATCAACAGCCAGTGTAGGGGTGACATGTGGTTAGCATGTCGAGTCCCCCAGCCGTTATAGCTGGTTCCTCAACCTGGAGCCGCTACTTATTGTAGCTACCCAATTGCCTCACGATGCTGGGTGGGCACCGGTCCCATACTGGCCGAAATACCATGAGAAAATTTCTTCCCCATGGAGACTCGAACCAGCGCAAGTCCCATAGCTCTGCACCAAGGCTTCCTACCTTAACCGCTCGGCTACGGCACGGGACATTTTTTTTTTTAACCTTTTGAACGCCATGCCCGGCGTGCGCCGGTGTAAGTGTGTGTACAGCGGTACGCCACGCCCGGCAGGCTCCGGGTTTTCAATCTTATTATTTTAAATATTTTTTCCTGAAGTTTTTACTTCAATAAACTAAAATTATTTTTCGTTCTGAGTTTGTACATCCTTTCTTAGCAATACTTTGCACATCCCTTACAGAATAACGGTACAGGCTGGTTGTAAATGGATTTTCTAAAGGAGGGTGTACATTCATGTTACAAGGCCTTTTTTTTTGGCTATGAAATGTTGCAATTTCAGGATTTTCTCTTTATTTATTTTATTTTTAATTGAAAAGATTCCTGGCCAAGGGGTAGGTCGTGCTGTGAAACGCAGTGATTCATGTCTCAAAGTTGACGAAAATACAATACACGAGTTTATTGTGTCAGTTTTATCAGAAGACGAGAGTGACAGTAACAGTTCATCAAATGGTTAATCGTTTGACGAATGTGATAGTAGTCCTGTTTCTAAGAGAATATTATTACAATCTAAGCCTGTAAATAGTAAAGCACGTGATGTAGACCTAAATGAACAGGGTGTGAGTGACTGGTGGGTGTGTCGCGCCAGACGAAACACGTGGCATAAAACAGCTGTTTGGCTGGAATTGATTCGAACCCAGGACCATAAAAATGTTCAACAATTTTAATATTATAAGTGTTTAGTGATAATGCCATCAAAATTATTCAATAGGAAAAATGTTTTAGTGATAGAGATATCAAATTCCAATAAAGACGCCTTGCTGAATTCGAACCTGGGATCTTTACAAGTGGAAGCAACACCGTCTAACCTTCAAATAAATGCATAATAGTGAGTTTAAATTCAATTTAGCATGGCATGTAGACAGTTAATTATACTTTATATACGTTTATATTATATAGTATGGCATAGTACTTTAAATTTAAAAAACCTGGCACCCACAGTCCAGCTGGCAAAAGGGAAACTTGGCGGTCAAAAGGTTAAAGACATATCAGCATCTTATTTAGGTAAACTTTTATCACGCATCTCATATTCTTCTTAAATCTTATTTTTGATGAGCCAATTTTCTAAAATTTCATTTTTTTTTGGATGCTCAGAAACAAAGAAACAACATCAAATTAAACTAATCTATTTCTAATTGTATATTTTCCAATCTTTGTGCCAATTCATATGAATTTTCTATTGACAGGTTTTCAAATCCATTCATTTTCTTGAATTCATTAGTTAACCATTATGATAAATGGTACATAGGAGACGGGTGGACCTCTAATTCTAATTATTCTTTATTAGGTGGATTGCGGGCAGTGGCTCAGACCATCTCCTATGAGGTGAGACTGGCATTAATTTTATTAGGTGGATTGCGGGCAGTGGCTCAGACAATCTCCTATGAGGTGAGACTGGCATTAATTTTATTAGGTGGATTGCGGGCAGTGGCTCGGACCATCTCCTATGAGGTGAGACTGGCATTAATTTTATTAGGTGGATTGCGGGCAGTGGCTCAGACCATCTCCTATGAGGTGAGACTGGCATTAATTTTATTAGGTGGATTGCGGGCAGTGGCTCAGACCATCTCCTATGAGGTGAGACTGGCATTAATTTTATTAGGTGGATTGCGGGCAGTGGCTCAGACCATCTCCTATGAGGTGAGACTGGCATTAATTTTATTAGGTGGATTGCGGGCAGTGGCTCAGACCATCTCCTATGAGGTGAGACTGGCATTAATTTTATTAGGTGGATTGCGGGCAGTGGCTCAGACCATCTCCTATGAGGTGAGACTGGCATTAATTTTATTAGGTGGATTGCGGGCAGTGGCTCAGACCATCTCCTATGAGGTGAGACTGGCATTAATTTTATTAGGTGGATTGCGGGCAGTGGCTCAGACCATCTCCTATGAGGTGAGACTGGCATTAATTTTATTAGGTGGATTGCGGGCAGTGGCTCAGACAATCTCCTATGAGGTAAGACTGGCATTAATTTTATTATCTTTTATTTTTTAGTAGGTAGTTATGATTTAATAATATTTAATGTATTTCAGAATTATTTATGATTTATTTTTTTAACTTTACCTCTATCTTTAGTATGATTTACTTCTTGTTTAGCTGAAACCAACCGACCCTATGTTGTTAATTATATGTCTCATTTTCTTCCCTTTTTTAAGAATTTTAGGAAGTCCGTAGATGTTAGGAATTTTTGGATTTGAAACCTTCACATTTAATTTATCTTTCTTGATTAAATTATTTTCAGTCTGATCATCTTACTCAATAATAATGTTGATTTGTTCTTGGACATGTTTCAAAACAATTCTGTCTGGACAAGCTGACGATAAAACAGAATTGTTTTGATACATGTCCAAGAACAAATGAACATTAATATTGAGGTAAGATGATCAGACTGAAAATAATGTTATTATGTATTGTTCAATATGAGGTGAGTGATAAAAAATTCTACCTTAATGAATATATCTCATAGTGAGAATTCCTAAAATAAGTAGTGAAAATAATGTAATTAAAATAACCTCAAAATATCACTTCCTACAATTAAATATTATTATCTTTCTTGGTTAAAATTTGTTTAATGTTCTTCAGAGTGTTGTCTACTTCTTTAATAGTTTTTGGAAGAGGAGGTGAGTGATAAAAGTTTACCTAAATAAATAATACCTCATAGTGTGAATTCCTAAAAAAAGAAGCAATATCAGCATCTGTTACATGATATGATGCATTCTTTAATCTCTGCACTAACTCCATTATCATAAGTAATGCCACGAGTGATTTCCAAATTATCGATAAATTCACGACTCACGAAGTGAGGAATGAATTTATCTAGTTAATTTGGAAATCAAGAGTGGCATTTGTTAGGACTATTTAACGAATAAAATTAAGCTGTTTACTCACAAATCATTATTTAACTATAGTTATTTTAAAATATTTATATATTTAATGTAAACGGCGATGTTTGAAAAACAAATGATAAACGATAGGTATGCTTCTACTGCTTCTTTTGTTTATCACTGCAACCAGATCATACTATTTATTGCCAAAAGAATGCAATATTGTAAGGAGGAGCTTTCTTTAATATGGTAATTATAACACTGATAAATATTTGGTGAAACACGACTCTGATTGGTTGTAAAACAGAAATCATTGAAATGTGATTGGTCATTGACTCCCATTTGGGGCATGAGTTAAATAGTCCTTTTAATCAAATTACAGTGAGAAGTAACTTATAAATGAGTTGGAACTCATAAAGTTCTGTGTTTTTGTGTTACCGGTTTCAAAGGCCATTTGCCTTCATCTTCAGTTTAATTTCAACAATTGGTGTTTGATGAAGGCAAATGGCCTTTGAAACCGGTATTATGAAAACACGGAACTTTATGGTGTGAGATGTAAAAACATTTTATCCAACTCATTTATAAACCCATTATCTTTGTTAATCAACAGTGTTTGCAAATTATATCCTTATCTCTCTGTCTTATGTAATGTGGTTTACCTTACGTTAACCTATCAGAATACAATTTTTATTTTGAAATTTTAACCCCACCAATATGATTAATTTTCATCCATCTTGACTACGCACAATGATTGTATATTTTACTTCATGCTGGTATTTTTGCTCCAATTCAAAAAGAACCAACAGCTGCTATCTATGAAGGAATAACCTGAACCATTAGAAGCTTGGTAATAATGAAGCATACTATATAAATGCATATTTCAAATCAGCTGTTCTATGATAGGAGAACCTGTCATTGTATTTCAGTGCATACTAATACCATGACGGTAGTACTCGTCATTGTATTACAATGGGATAAGTGGTAGGGGAATGGAACACTTGCAGTTCTGGATTCTGAGGGGTGGGTATTACATTACTGTAAGCAGTTTTATTTCACACAGGGCATAATTGCTTACGTTGATGAGATTTGATTGTATCTCCATCAAGGATTTTTTACTTTATATGCACACTTACATTACTTCATCTGTGGGGTAAATAATGTATCATATTGAACTGTATAATGTCTTTCTAAACATAATAGAAATACATTATATGTATATAGAATAAAGATGCCTATTTTTGTGATATCCCTAATTCTGTGATAAAATTTCAGTTTGTTGTCATGGAATTAAATGTTTTAAAAAATAGTTCCAACAATGAATAGTGGGGTTGTTGATATTAATTTTTCAGACTCGTGAAAGATCCTTAAGCCCGAATAAAGAGGTCTCTAAGCAAAATTTACCGACATCAACATCCTAAATAATATCTTAGTTGCCTGTTAGATGTCTCATTGGGTCGGTGTGTTGACCGCATGACATCCATGACATCTACAAGCAAATAAGGTAACTAAATTAACTTAGTCCAGTAACTCCTTATAAAGGAGAGGCTATGGCACAACAATGGGCTACGCCATTGTAGACATTAGTAAAAGAGAAAAGTGCTTTAGCATTGGGGAATATTTTGACCTGGGCAAATATATTTGAGTGATATTAATTCACCCAAGATTATGAAATTAAGCCTCAATAAACATCCCTGATTCTCCAATAAGTTTAGCTATAGCAGAATTCCGCCTAGATACAGGCCATTATTGTCTCCCTCAACATCTACACTGCATCAGCATCGAACAAAGCCCACTCTGTATACTGTGTGACCAGTGATGGAGAAGAACACCTAATCTGTTATCCTACATTGAAAAGTAACAATATAAGCAGCCGATACTGGGAAACCGATACACAACAACGAGTGGATTTCACAACCAAAGTCTAAACCATGACCCTAGTTTTCTAATTTTTTGTTCTTTCCATAACAACTACAAAAATAATTGAAAATTCATTAATGAGTTGGTTAGATTATCTGAGAAGGAGTGCTCTAAGACCCATGAAGAAATTCAGCTACTCTTGTCAAGTTGTGTACATTACACTGTTATTTGCACAAAATTAGCCGTTAATACAGTAAAACTTGTTTAATCCGGAACGTGAATAATGCACACATCTGTCCAATGTGAACAAATTTATTGGTCCCGGCGAATTAATATTAATTTTACGTGTATTTATTTCGCATAAAACGGAATCTGTCCAACGCGGAAACGAACGGATATTTGTACACAATTCATGAAAAAAGTTTTTGTAAAACGGAAGGACACAGAGAAATACATTAGTTTCCACTTCAATTAATTCCTGTTAGGCAAAAAAAAAATCAATAAGGAATGGTTCCTGCCGCCGGGTGAAGTAGAGATTCTACCTGTACCCGACATTTTCTTTCGGCCTCACTGCACACCCGTTATGCGAAATAAACATACTTGTCTTGCAATAACCATTGCACTGTAAAATATTAAATTAGTTTAAGTTCTCAGAGCGATCTTTCACAGGTAGGGTTCTGAATTTACGTAATAAAGATGGCTAAAATGTATGTATCATTCTCATTAAACGAAAAAGTTAGCGATTGAAGATAAATTTCCGGACCGATGCTCCAAAGTCATGCTGTTGGTCTTGCTAAATCCTTAGGAAATAACGATTCCAAGGCATCTTCAGGTGGTTATGGACAGTTTTAAAAGACGACACAATGTAGTGTGGAATGAAATTTGCGGGGAATCAAAGGATGTGGACGAAAGTGTAGTTAGTGAGCGGAAACCGAAACTGCATACTTTAATTTCAGGATACGCGTAAGAGACATTTTTAACGCTGACGAAACGGGATTTTTTTTTTCGCGCGTTACCGTAGAGGTCGCTCATACATACTATACTTCACTTTTCAACGGCAGCGCAACTAAGTAAAAAGACATATAAAGTGCTATATAATATTATATTATTAATAAGTTTTAGTTCTTTTATGCGGAATTTTGTCTAATGTGGAAAAAAATTGGTTATACGATTCCGCTTTGAACAAGTTTTACTGTATATCTATAAATGCAATTAGGCATGCAAAATCTTTACTTACTTACTCACTGGCACTATCGAACCCGTAGGTTCATGGCCGCGCGTCTTTCATTCCCCATACGTGCAACATCTCCTGCCCATCGCAGTCTACGAGACTTAACTGTTCTTATTATATCTGGCTTCCTATAAAGACCATGTAGTTAATTGTTATGTAGTCTTCTCCATTCACCTGTCTGGTCATCTCTCTTTGGTCCAAAAATTTTCCTAAGAACTTTATTCTCAAATACTCGTAATCTCCTTTCCTCCCTTAAAGTAAGAGTCCATGTTTCGCACCCATATAATATAACTGGTAGAATAATAGTTTTATATATTTTCAGCTTAACGTTTTTTGAAAGGAGTTGGGACATCAAAAGTCTCTGCAATGCATAATAGCAAGCATTTCCAGAATTGAGCCTATGTTTAATTTCTTTGTGCATCTCATTCCTATTTGTGATTATTGTTCCTAGGTATTTGAATTCAGCCACTTCCTCAAAATTTCCCTCATTTGTCATTAGCTGTCCATTTCCATTATATAATAAATTTCTACGTGTGACCATATATTTAGTTTTACTGATATTTATTTCCAGTCCTAATTTCTTAGTGTTACTCAATAGTGTGTGCGTGTTGGCCTTTAGTATCTCCTCGCTATCGGCCAGTAGTACTACATCATCAGCATAAACTAACAGCTTATTAATACCATTGAGTTGTAAGCCTTCCTCATTCTCTAAAGATTTAATGGCATGCTATGCAAAATCTTTAGTATACCGTAATTGAAAAAAATTGACTCATGCAGTCATGTTCATTGTTACTTTGAAAAAGTTCATAATAAGTTGCTAAAAGTAAAATTACATGTCTCTCTGCTTGTACCTATACATTCCCATGAGGGGTAAGGGTGCTCCGTAGTGGAAGTTACTTAACGTAGTTAATTTAGTTACCCTTATGTATGCTTAGATCCACTGCTGTGGTCTCGAGGTAGCGTGCTGCCTTGTCACGCAGCAGGTCCGGGTTCGATTCCCGGTCCGGACAGGCTCCTGGGTGAGGTTTTTTTTCGAGGTTTTTCCTCACCTGTAAGACAAATGTCAGGAAGCTTATGGCCCAACGGTCTCCGAAAATCATCCGACCATCATCATCCTTATCACTATCACATCATCCATCACTGGTAAGGTAAGCAATGGGAAGCTACCACACCTATAATTCCCTAATAAAGCTGCAAAGTATAGCATGAAAAGTTATCGTATAAAATGTCTCTACATGAAATTTACATTGCAACATTTAATGTATTTTTAACTCTTATAGTTAGTAGGCCTATAGTGTATATCTATATTTGTCAAATATTTATTTGCATTTGTGCTGGTTGAGTGGAAGAGAAGACCTCATGGCCTTAACTGTGCCAGAATAAATAAAACATTAATATTGTTATTAAAATGCTATGATTGCAGTGAAAGACCTGCCCTCGGGCAAAATTACTATGGATGCATGGATGGAATATATTTATTTATTTATCAAATATTTGGCTTGATAAATAATATTTTAAAAACCACATCTTGTACAAACACATTCAAGACTCAAATTATATAATACTCTCGCCCTCTCGACTTTCAAAGTGAAATCTGGGTTCTAAAAATAAATACATCGCTAGATTAAGAGCTGCAGAGATGAGATTCATGCGCCGAACTGCTGGATATGTTTTACTTGACCATCAGAGGAATGAAAATATTTTATAAGAACTCCATATGCAACCTTTAGAAGAAAATATATCCACCTACAGAGACAGCTGGCTAAAACATGTATCCCGAATGTCATCAACTAGGATCCCTAATGCAGTTCTTCGTATCGTTCAGGAGGACGATGACAACCTGAACGTTCACAAAAACGTCTTTTAGAGCCTGTATAGTTGAGACCGAAACATGTCAACATTGGCCTAAATTCGAATGGTGTATGATGATGATGACTTATCACGGTCATTTCGGTATCTACCAGTTGGATCGTTGATATGATTTTTTTTTTTTGCGCGATAGTGCTTTTTGTCGTACTATTTACAGCAATGGCGACCAGGATTGAAAGTTCAACTTCCTACATTTCGGGGTTGCCAACCTAAATAACTATACAGTAATAAATTAAATATACTGTAATATTACATGTTACAAAACGCGTGTTGGAAGTAAAACCACTGCCCTCTATTTATACTACATACAATGATTAAACAAAAAATATCCAAAAGTAGTATTAATTTACATTATACGAAACATATCACTGCATTTTAAATTAACCAAACTTTATTTGAAACAATATAAAACTATATATACGTACTTGCGCGGGGCACGCCGTAGCGTAGTGGTTAAGGCACTGAGCTACAAGCCGGAGGTCGAGGGTTCAAGTCCCGTTGGGGTCAGGATTTTTAAACTGACCCAAACCTTCTGGCGGCACTATGGCCCTGGGGTCGACTCAGCCTCTAACGTAAATGAGTACCAGACGCTTGTTCTGGGGGTAAAGGCGGCCGTCACGCAGGGCTGACAACCCGGCTGACATAAAGTGCCGATTGTCTAGAAAAAGTGGGAACCTTAACCTCCTACTACCCCAAGGACCTCCGGGTCTGTTGTGGGATCACTTTACTTTTACGTACTTGCGCAATTTTATCACTAATTGGTTCACGGCCTCCTGTAGTTTCAACTAATAGACATTGCCCACACTGTTAAAGTTAGTCAGTTGTTTATAATAAACGCAAATATATCCAACAAATATGTTATTATTTTACTATTATTTATTATTTTGAAAACACCATTACGCAAAAAATAATGTACAACGCACGTTTGTGAAGTGTTCTACAGAATCTCGGAAATTAAAAACATCGCTGTCGCTCGGTTTTTAAACATTTTCCTCGATTCTGTAAAATCCACTTCCCAACCTCCCATCGTAATGGTACTATTGTAAATCTTCTGAATTTGCTGAAATCAAGAAAGAAGCAATGGGTTTCACTGATTTCTTGTGTCATTCTTTCTCTCATCTCGCGTCATTTACTTTCATTTTCAACTAAGCGTGCTTGATTCTCGGCGAATTTTATGAAGCTGGTTCCTCTTATGTTTCCCTTGTAAGGAAATTAAATTTGCCTACGAAGTAAAACGCTTTCATTATTCTTAGAGTCAGTCTGAGAAATTTGCGGTCATTAAGAATGCAATAGTAAAACAACTGCAAATAAATACTTGACAGATGAAAAATGTTTACGCTGCACGAAATTAGAAGAAAGGTATTCTACACTAGGGTCGCGACCCCATTGGTATATTGAATAACACCCTACACCCCACTTTAACATATTACACGGAATTTTGTTTCACGCGTTTGCTGGTGCACACTAAGCAAAGGGATGTAAACATTCTGGGAAATAATGATACCAGTTCCTTTTACTCAAACTGTTTTTATACAGAGTGTTTCAAAAGTGGTACAAAATGTAGGTATGAGAAGTAAAAATTATAAATATAAAATTGGAACCTCAACCATTAATTCTGTCAATATTCAGGAGACATTTCGAAACATATTTGTTTTTCAGCTTCTAGGGATAGCGAGGAGATACTAAGGGCCAATATGAGCACTCTATTGAGTAACACTAGGAAATTGGGACTGAAAGTAAACATCAATAAAACTAAATATATGTTCATACACAGAAATACATTATATAATGAAAATCGACAGTTAATGACAAATGGGATAAATTCTGAAGAAGTGGCTGAATTCGAATACCTAGGAATAATAATTACAAATAAGAATAAGATGTACAAAGAAATTAAACAGGCTCAATTCTGTAAATGCATGCTGTTATGTATTTTCGTCCCAGCTTCTCCCAAAATGACGATAAACTGAAAATATATAGTATTGTTACTCTCCCAGTTATATTATATGGATGCGAAAATGAACCCTTACTACAAGGGAGGAGATAATTTTACGAATATTTGAGAATAAAGTACTTAGCAAAATTTCTGGACCAAAGGGAAATTGATAGGTAAATGGAGAAGACTTCATAACAGTTAACTACATGATCCGTATAGGAAACCAGATTTAATAACAGTTAAGTCTCGTAGACTGCGATGGGCAGGACATGTGACATGAATGGGGAATGAAATCTTCCTGTAGGAAAACCGGTTGTTAGACCAAGAATGAGGTGGGAGAATAACATAACCACGATTTGAGGGAAGTAGTTTATACAGGGGATGATTGGAAAACGTTAGCTCAGGATAGGTATGTATGGGTAGCTTATATCTGCGAGGCTATGAACCTGTGCCAGTGAGTTAGAATAGTACTGGTACCATTCCAGAAACAGTAGATGAAACATTTGTTTCGAAAGGCCTCCTAAATATTGATAGTATTTAATAGTTGAGGACGACTGAGACCTCAGGTACCAATTTCATATTTTTAATTTTTACGTACAGACCTCATCGGTGTCCCATACTGAATTTTATAAACATATTGAGAAGTAAAAAAAAATGAAGACAAGTAGAAACGTTCCACTAGACATAATCGCCATCGTCACCATCATTAGCTCTACAGCCCGGTGTGGACCCTGGTCTACTTCAGCAAACTTGCTTCCCTTTTTCCTGTCGTGGGCAACTCTTTTCCAGTTTATTCCTGCATTCTAACTTCTTTACGTCGTTTTCCACTCCATCCAACTATCTAAGACTGGATCTGCCACGATGCCGTTAGACATGAATCTGGAATTTAATAGTCACAAGATATTTATTTATTTATTTTGCTAGTTGAACAATGGAACTGTCAACCGTTGCATGCCGAAACCGGACTTGAAATTTCTCCCAGACAAACCAAGGCCGCCGTCCAAAAATTGACTGCAAGGCATTCAAATTCAGCACCAAATATCTCATTTAAACACACACATATATACAGAGTGATTCAGAAGTCACTATACATTTTGTGTTTAGACAGGTATTATTACACATTATGTAAAATGCTGGAACATATGCCACAATAGGACATCATTTCAGTGTGACCACCTTGCACGTCTAGACACAACGACCATCGCTCCACTACACTACGAAACACTTTCTCAAGAGTAGCTGGTGTAATTTTAGCAGCCGCGGCTCTAATCCGTTGTTTTGGCTGTTGAATGTTGTTTATCTTCACCTGGTACACGTCAGACTTTATAAACCCCCAGGCAAAAAAGTCTAAAGGTGTCAGGTCTGGGGAGCGGGGAGGCCAGTAACAGTTTTCTCTGCAAACATGAAGGGCCCATAAACTGTTGACCTGGTTAATCCTAACCACACATTTATTTTGGGTGTGTCCCGTTCCCACTCCTGCATCACATTTGGTTGGTCCTCTGCCCATATCTTGCAATTGTATCTATTGACATGTCCACATGTGTGGAATGTAGCCTCATCACTAAATAAGACATTTTCCATTAAATTGTTATTTTCCACAGCTTCTAGTAGATCATGACACGCAGGTTCTCTGGATGCATTGTCCACAGCTTCAAGTTTTGACCTGGATGTGATATGTGTTTGTGCAATTTGTAGCGGAGAGTTCTCCACAAGTGGTTTGAGGAATACCCAGCTCTCTACTAAGTCTCCTGGTTGATGCAGAGGGCTTGTGAGTGATCGCATCCTGTACATTTTGCTGGTGGTATGACCGGTCTCCCTGGACGCTCTTCATCTGCAACACTACCAGTACGCTGAAATTTATTGACCAGGTTCTTTATAGCGAGCCTGGTGGGGCCTGGTTTCCTAAATTTACGGGCGAAATCTGCCCACGTTTGTTCACACGTCATACCAACAAAATTCGTTATTTCGAGTTATCCGGCTGCTGCTCTACTATCCCGATCTTTTTGGCACAATGAAAGACAAAAATGGTTATTGTGAGTTATCCATAAAAGATAAACATTTGCGGGCTTTTTTTTGTAGAGTTTTTTAGATATACAATTCCATGTACATTAATTTGGTGTATTTGTTATGGTTTAGGCAGCGTAAGCAATTTAAGCGTACAAAAGGTCACTTTTATTTTACTTTTCAGTACAAAGGGTCATTTTTTAAGGGTGAAGGGCTTCAGCATTAAAACTCTCTTATAGCCTATAACCGTCGCGGGAAAATCCTGAACATTTTGCAAAAAGCCCCATGACAATCGGCAATACATGCTTGTCCGGGAATCTACTTATCCCAATCTTCTTGGCATTAATGAAAGACCAAAATGGCTATTGCGAGTTATCCGTAAAAGATAAACATGTACTTTCGCGGACTTTTTTGTAGAGTTTTTTTTTTTAGATATTCAATTCTGTGTAAATTAATTTTGTGTATTTGTTATGCTATAGGCAGCGTAAGCCATTTAAGCGTAAAAAAGGATTGTTTTTTACTACAAAGGGTGATTTTTAAGGGTGTAAGAGTTGAGTATCATAACTCTCTTATAGCCTATGTTCATCCCGGGAATCTCCTGAGCATTTTGCAAAAACCCCATCACCATCGGATCAACGGTATGGCCGCGCGTAAAGTACAAACAAACGAACATTAATTTTTGTATATTATATTTATTATAAACGTTAACGTTAAGCTGAAAATATATAAAACTGTTATTCTTCCAGTTATATTATATGGGTGCGAAACGTGGACTCTTACTTTAAGGGAGGAAAGGAGATTACGAGTATTTGAGAATAAAGTACTTAGGAAAATTTTTGGACCAAAGAGAGATGAACAGACAGGTGAATGGAGAAGACTACATAACAATGAACTACATGGTCTTTATAGGAAGCCAGATATAATAATAACAGTTAAGTCTCATAGACTGCGATGGGCAGGACATGTTGCACGTATGGGGAATGAAAGACATGCATGGAAACTTCTTGTAGGAAAGCCAGAAGGAAAACGCCCAGTTGGTAGACCAAGAATGTGGTGGGAGAACAACATTAACTATGATTTGAGGGAAGTAGAATATACAGGGAATGATTGGAAAGTATTGGCTCAGGATAGGGATGTATGGAGAGCTTATGTCCGCGCGGCCATGAACCTACGGGTTCGATAGTGCCAGTGAGTAAGTAAGTATATTTATTAATTTTGTTTGATTCCTCATAATTTAATCATAAATATTTAAATTTATTTTCTCAATAGTTATTTAGGAGACTAGTTACAAAATCAGAGGTTTATTAACGAGAGGCTCAAGTTAGAACACGACCGAAGGGTGAAAACGACCAAGCAGTTTAGTTACTAACCTAATATTGTAACGTGTTGTCTACAATATTTTATCTATGCCCAGATTATTTTAGTATAATTATGCTGTAGATATTTAGTACATTTAATGAAATTTATTTATTGCGGAAACGATACGTTTAGAAAAAGGTAATGTGGGCTTTGAAAAAAAAAAGGCGATAAATGAACAAACATTGTTATATTCTGCAACCTAATTATCATTATTAATAGTATATTATGATGCGAGGTTGGGAAGTGGATTTTAGAGAATAGAGGAAAATTTTTAAAAACCCAGCGATAGCGAGGTTTTTAATTTCCGAGATTCTGTAAAACACTTCACAAACGTGCCTTGTACATTATTTTCTGCGCGATGGTGTTTTCAAAATAATAAATAATAGTAAAATAATAACATATTTGGAAATATTTGCGTTCATTATTAACAATTGACTAATGTGGGCAATGTTTATTAGTTGAAACAACAGGAGACCGTGAGACAAATTAGTGATAAAATAACAGGAGGCTGTGAGACCAATTAGTGATAAAATGGCGGCAAGTACGTATTTATTGTTTTATATTGTTTCAAATAAAGTTCAATTAATTTAAAATCAGTGATTTGTTTCGTACAATGTATATTAACACTACCTTCTGGGTATTTTTGTATATAGGCTACATTGTATGTAGTAGGCCTATACATAGATGGCAGTGGTTTTACTTCCCACACGCGTGTTTGTAATATGTAATATTACAGTACAGTTATGTTATTACAGTATAGTTATTTAGATTGGCAACCCCGAATTGTAGGAAGTTGAACTTTCAATCATTGTTGCCATTGCTGTACTTACTTACTCACTGGCACTATCGAAACCGTAGGTTTATGGCCGCGCGGACATACGCTCTCCATACATCCCTATCCTGAGCTAATACTTTCCAATCATTCCCTGTATAATCTACTTGCCTCAAATCATAGTTAATGTTATTCTCCCACCTCATTCTTGGTCTACCAACTGGGCGTTTTCCCTCTGGCTTTCCTACAAGAAGCTTCCATGCAAGTCTTTCATTCCCCATACGTGCAACATGTCCTGCCCATCGCAGTCTACGAGACTTAACTGTTCTTATTATATCTGGTTCCTATAAAGACCATGTAGTTCATTGTTATGTTGTCTTCTCCATTCACCTGTCTGTTCATCTCTCTTTGGTCCAAAAATTTTCCTAAGTACTTTATTCTCAAATACTTGTAATCTCCTTTCCTCCCTTAAAGTAAGAGTCCATGTTTCGCACCCATATAATATAACTGGTAGAATAACAGTTTATATATTTTCAGTTTAACGTTTTTTGAAAGGAGTTGGGATATCAAGAGTCTCTGCAATGCATAATAGCACGCATTTCCAGAATTGAGCCTATGTTTTATTTCTTTAGGCATCTCATTCCTATTTGTGATTATTGTTCCTAGGTATTTGAATTCAGCCACTTCCTCAAAATTTCCCTCATTTGTCATTAGCTGTCCATTTCCATTATATAATGAATTTCTACATGTGACCATATATTTAGTTTTATTGATATTTACTTCCAGTCCTAATTTCTTAGTGTTACTCAATAGTGTGTGCGTGTTGGCCTTTAGTGTCTCCTCGCTATCGGCCAATAATACTACATCATCAGCATAAACTAACAGCTTATTAATACCATTGAGTTGTAAGCCTTCCTCATTCTCTAAAGATTTAATGGCATGCTCTAGTACAAAATTAAATAGTAGAGGAGATAGTGCATCTCCTTGCTTCAACCCATTCTGGATTTCAAAAGTGCCATTGCTGTAATTACAACAAAACGCACTATCGCGCAAAAAGTGTATTTTACGTTTTGTTGAACCTTAATTCTATGTTTTGATAACGTGTTTTTTGTTTTGTTAAAATATGAAGTATTGGTTTTGTTGCCTGATAACTATGTACTGAAGCGTCACTTATTATTATAGTAGTACATAAATAATTTAATAAATTCTTGATTATTCATAAGGGGAATTCAGATTTAATTAGACATGTAGGTTATGCATTCTATATTATTTCTGCAATTTATTAATTTTAATTATTTAATAAGGAATAAAAGTCTCTTTACCCCTCAGGGGTCCTCATCTAGGGGATATGTGGATGGCGACCACAAGGTGCCCACGCTGTGCAAAACATTTCTTCCACTTACTTGTGTTTTGCACTCTTTTAACTTTACTATCTAACCTCTCTTGGTTAACTCTTGTTTTTTTGACGCCGACGCTATTAGGGCATCCGAGGGCTATGGAGTCTTTCCTTTCTTCCATTTCTTCTTTCCTTTATTTTCTTTTCTTCTCCAGAAAAGCCTGACCAGAGGCTATAAGATGGCAGCCCCATCACTGGTCTTGCATTTCTTTGGCCAGCAACCAATCGAAGGAACTATTATTATGCTTTCAAGTCTTATACGAGAATTTCCCTCAAACGCTGGAGGGAAAATTTTCTATAGGATCGTAACAGGCCTTGGCCTAATACTTGGAAGGAAGAAGAAGAAGAAGTTAGTTATATATGTCAATTTGTAAATGTTAAATCAATGACTTCTGATAAATGTCCGTCGCCGTGGCGTAGTCGGTAGAGTCTCCACCTTCCACTCCGGCGACCCGGGTTCGATTCCTGGCGGGGTAGGGGATTATAAATCTCTACCTTGGGTCTGGGTGTGTCCTGTCTTGTGTTTGTATGTGTGAATAAAATAAAAAAGTTTACAAAGGTAAAACAAAAAGAAAGAACAGTGTAAACTTAAGAAAACGAAAAAAGAAAAAAATAAAAAGAAAGAAAGATGAATCGTGATATCAACAAATCAAAATGCTTGTTACAATAATAAGATATTGCCAACTTAATTTGTGGCTTCTTAAATACTGCATGAAGCTAAGGAGTAATCAGAATTGAGTAATTTGTATATATTTTGTTGATAAAACATTTAAGACTTTGACAAACCGGTCAATATTCTTATTAAGGGCCGGTTTCAACAACAGAGGCAACTGTATTACGCCAGTTTCCCCGTGTATAATTCATAGCATAAACTGGCGTAATACAGGTACCTCTGTTGGTGAAACCAACCCTTACTGGTAAATGAAAGATTTTGTTAAGTCGCGTTAATAGCGATGTGTGTTTTATCTTTCTGTTTTGGATTTAGGCCAGGTTCTCTTCGGCATCGGTTGAGTGAAGTTTTAGTCGCTACGTGTTTGTTTACAAATAACCTACATAAGGAAAACTAAAAATCAATAGCACTCTATTCATACAACATTTAAAACCCCAGGGGTAGCGAGTGTTGATTTTGTTTATCGTGATTTCGCATAACATGGAAATGCTAATAACCGTACAATAATAGTGCTTAGCTTTAAAAAGTTGCACTCTTATAGTAATGACACTTAAATAGTAATATCTCATCTCTTGGGCCTATTTACACTTTCTGTTCACTGCTATTAACTTGTAAACTTATTACTGTGGCTTTAATGGGCTTCCAAAAGGGGTAGCCCCCATGGAATCCAGGGATACTTAACATAGACTCTAGTTTTATAAGCCCACTAACTAAAAATTATGAGAGCGTAGAACATTTTTGCTCGTATAATATGTGATAATACATTTTACCTATTTATGATTTTTTTTACTGCTTACATTATATATTTTCTGAGCATTTGTCTTTTTTTTTCTACTTTTTTTTTTAATACGTGAACATCCAGTATCTGGTAATCATGAATTAGGCATTGTAAGAATTTAGAGATTAGGCAGTTGAGTTGTGTGACATCTATATAACATGAAGTAGATGGCAGGAGGTCTTCAATCTCCACTTTTACGATGATCGTGATGTGTTGCTCACAAGTCTCTGATATTTGCCTCGAGGTAAAAATGTAAATGTCTTCATAAGCTAGGCATGCTGAGCCGCCGTCCTGGTCCAGTAATTTTCTGTTTAGACACTAGCGGTAACTCTTACCTTCAAATTTTCAACGCCTCAATTACAATTCATGCATCCCAGGGGTGATGCAGCATTTTCAAGGTTCCAACTACACTCTTATTAGCGTGATTATGTTCCCAAATACAGCAAACCTTAATCTTGGAACTACGTGTTCTTCGTAAGTGGGAAAAACCAACTTCATATTCCCACTAATTTAAATTTAAAGTTTTGTTTGTTTCTTTAATACTTTATATCCATTTATGTTTAATCTTTTATCTCTGTAATTTCTTTATTTACATCAAGCAACGAAGTGTGCAATTTTCATTGTGGAAACTTTCAAATTAATTATATGTATTTATCGTGAATTTTATAATAAAAATTAATATAATTTATTTTACTCTCGTCGAGGTATAGAAACTCTTGTTCCACATCATCATCATCAACAAGGATTAAGCCCAATGACCTGTTCCGATCTCATTATATATCGAATTGGTCCTTCCATCTCTTCAATGCTCTTCCCAACAATCTTCTCCCTTTTGGTTTATAATTATACATTATTCTTGGTATGCGCTGTTCATTCGTAACACGTGCTGAAGGTAAGCATTTTGATAGTATTTTATTCTTTCACAGAGATTAAATATAATAAGTGCTGTCCTTATATCTTCTTTTCTGCAGCCTCTATTTATTTACTATCTGCCTTTGTTAATGTGTCCAGGTTTCACATCCATAGATAAGAGATGGAACTGCGAATACTTCATTGTTTTTTTTTCCACAAAGCAATAAAATAATGTATATTCTTGGTGAATACATTCTTCGTTTTATTTCAATATCATATACTGAGATTCGTCGTGAATAATCTAAAATTGCGGCCGATGGAATGATTTTTGAATATCGCTTCACGTTAATTGTCCAGTATTATAGCCTCAGTGATCGTATTGACTTGGCGGCTTGCTTTTTTTCTCTGCTAATAATGTTTGTGGTATTGTTAGAAGTTCATCTCGAAATAAGCTGCTAATTGAATCTGATTGACCGTCAATCGGGCGGCGATTTCTTTAATTACGACCGTCAACGATATGCTATCAGGATCACCACATGCCTTCTCAACATATGTACTGCGAAGAGGTACATAATTGAATGCAATAATATAGTGCACAATCTAACGATTAAAATTGTACACTATTATCTTTCCTAGCCTCGAGATCGAAAATTTACTATTTATTTAATTTAATTAATTTAACAATTACAATTTTAAATCTCGCCAGATATCAAATCCCTTAGTCAGGAAGCAGGCATGCTACCATCTGAGCCTGCACGGCGGATTCCACAATGATAATATATATATATTTAACATTTTCCAATATTGTTATTTTAACACAGTTCCAATAATGGATCATATTATAATATTATAATGATATTGTGAAAAGAAAAAATTAATATCTGAACCAGGAATCAAACCGTGGACCTGTCCTCCGTAGGAGTGTGCAGCCCACTACACTATTCTAGACTTGGTACAAATATTAACAAATCTTTCCACATATACAAATCTATAATTCTTGTTTCGTCCGCTGCCAGGTAGGTGTCACTATCATCGCCAACGGCCGACTTCGTTTAGAAGTATCTATATTTGAGAATTTTACACCACCACTTTTATAAGCAGTAAACGATGTTGTTTAACATTTTCCAATACTGTTATTTTAACACAGTTCCAATAATGTATCATATATGTGGAAAGATGTGTTAATATTTGTACCAAGTCTAGAATAGTGTAGTGGGCTGCACACTCCTACGGAGGACAGGTCCACGGTTTGATTCCTGGTTCAGATATTATTTTTTTCTTTTCACACTATCATTATAATATTATATCTATAGATGGACTAACCAGAGTTTTTTTTTATATTTAAGAACAGTTATAGCATTTTTGGCAAAGATACCTATGTTTTAGGCAGCTCCGTGGCTTCAGCGTTTAGACACTCGCCTCTCAGCGCTGCGCTGGGGTCCCAAGATCGAGTCTCGGTCATTCCATGTGGGTTTCGTGGTGGACAAAACGGAGGTTGGGCAGGTTTTTCTCGGGGTTTTCTCCGTTTTCCCGCTGCCACAGCCACAATTTCATTCTAACATTTCCCCATACTCATCTCATCCATATCATTGCATTTCTTTCAACTGCCCCTGTCGTGGTGCGCCAGGCGTGGTCGGTCGGCACCCGTGACATTCACAGACCTCTGTGCAAGGGGCTTTATCTCATCGTATCCCTCGATCACAGGATATTAAATTTAATACCTATGTTTTTTGTTGTACTGCGGCTTTCTGAGGCGCATGACCGTAAAGTTACCTTAAATAAAATTGATGGCAAGCGGTAAGTTGGAAGATCTCCTATGAGATGGATGGATCATATATGTGGAACAACACCTCATGATAATGAGAGTGAATAGATGAAGAAAAAATGCAGAGGACAGAAGACAATGGAGGCGTATTATTGGGACTGTCGAAGCCTATAATAGGCTGTAGCACATATGTTGATGATGATGAATATTGCAAAGAGGACAGTCACACCTCCCCGCCAACTACCTTGCAACCTCCCCCCCCCCCATAGTAGAGATGGAACATTGCTCATAAAAAGGTCCATGTCAGAACATCGATGTTTTCAAAAGTAAAATATCGATTTAAAAAACATCAATGTTTATGAACGATATATCGATGGTTTTTTCAATGTTTTGGGAAAAAATTAAAAACACAAAGGAATGTTGAAAATGTTTATCAATTGTTTATTTCGCAAAAATATAATTTTAAAACAATTTTGACAATCTTGTGCCTAGTATGCGATTTTTTCTTGGGTAATCGTAGTCCCAGGCTCTGAAAACTGGCAGCGACATTGCTACGATAGACATACAACTAAAAATGGCCGTTGCCGTTGATGAGTGTTGAGCGATTGAGCGTGAGAGCGAGATGCTAAATATAAGGATGTCCGCGTGTGGCTAAGGAAGCGAACGAGCAGCGAAAAAATACAATAGATGGCGCTAGGCATGACAAAATATCGTTCATAAAGAGCGATGTATCGTCGATGTTAAGAGTTTTAACATCGATGTTTATGAACGATACATCAATGTTTTAAAACATCGATATAAAAACATGGATGTATATTTTGCATCCCTACCCCACAAGAGAAGCACACCTAGCAGGTTAACCCTTAAATTCGCAATATACCCTAGGCCTATAGGATTCATCAATTGTTTCAATTTATCTAATAGTTTTAATAAAACTGAAGAAAGCTAACGATATCACTGAAATGTGTGTGGAATTACACAACATACTTAATAATAACAGTTCTGCACGATTTCGTTTTCAGTGCGATCCGCCACATTTAAATAAATGACACAATAAATTGAAAAATCCAAAAAGAAAAAGAAACCATTTGCATATTGAAAGGAAAGAAGTAAAACGAAAGCACTGTTACATTTATTAAGTTTAAAAAGTCTCGGATATGCACTAATACAAACCATTAATCACCTAATTTCTAGATCCGTGGATAGGACGTCTGGTCTCATAAACTGTCTTCCTCTGGCATCAAACAACAATAATAAAATCTAACGTAAACCTGAAAACAGCCTTCTTATTACTCAAAGACCGAATCTTTGTTTCCTGATCTACGACTGGTTAGGACCGGCGGCTGGATCATCGCTCTGCCTTCAACTTAGAAATAATATCTATGGGCTGAAGAGGGTATTCAATTCCCTAAAGCAGCCCAAAGAGACAGGCCACGGGCACTGCTCGTTGATTCCACCTTGCAAATTGAGTATAAACTCGACGGATCAGGGGACAATGAGTATGGGTAATAGGGTTATAAAATTATTACAACCTCACTTTCCTGTATCGTAATCTGATGAACTTTTAACTCTGTACGAAGAATCGACTAACTCATATCAACATATCCTTTGAAAAAAGTCACCCCGAAATCAAAATTGGCATATCACTAATATCTAATTATTTTGAATCACAAGATATATACTGCAATACAAACAAGAAAAGAGATAAAAATGTTCAACCACATGTACAATCATTGTGATATTATTGTGTGGTTGCTTAGAAAGAATCGGATAAGTAGTTTTTTTTTTTTTCGTCCTTAGTGCTCAGGAGCATAGAATTCTTGCATGACTTTTATTGCACGTTCGGCGCCATGATTAACTTCTTGGTATAACTTAATGCAGATGGCTCCTTCTTCCAATGATTTTCCAATGAGTGCAGTGATTTTTTAAAAGACCTAAATATGTTTGACAAGTTCTTGAAGTCTTGCATGTTAAACATCTGATTACCTAAAGCCAATAGTCTGCCAGTCCAATGAAATAAATCTGCACACTTTTTTCACAGCAACTCTTGGTAATAGGCAAAAGTATACATGCAGAGTAGAGCAAGACTAGCTCTTGAAATTTTCACATCTTGCCTTTACTAATGTTTGGAATTTTCTGGAACTTAATGAATGGAAAGCGTATTTTTTCCTCATAGAATATAAACGCACGTGTTAGATGATACAGGAACTTCATATCATATCTCTACCCCCAATTTATCTAGGATATCTTCTTTTCCATTCACAAACTGTGAATTTACTCCTCATACTCGTTCACCAAATTAGATACAAATGGGTATTTAATGCTTGGAGGCTTGATATTCTCAGCAAGTTCTTGATCCATCACTAAACGTAGTATTTTGTCCAAAATGTGATGCTGCCAACAGATAAATTGAGGTATAGAGACACCCTTTTCTGTTTTTTTTTTTTTTTTTTTTTTTTTTTGCAATCTGACAACACTTGAAATTGATTCTATAGGGGGTTTCTGTCTCTTTGAAGGGTGAATTGTCTCCTTTCGTGCTACTTTACTTGTTGAGCAACCAACCTCTCCTTTGCTTTCCAATTGTAGTTGGTACAATCTTTTGTCTTCAGTAGAAAACCATTAGCCATTTACTTTTGTAATATCAAAAATCTGGTCAAGAGTATCAAACGTTTCCCTCCTTACACATTCATCATAAATCTTCAGTACTTTATGGAGCTTTGTGTGTATTACTTGATTTGACAAATTGGGAAAATTAAGTTTATTTCGCCACAAATTTGTAACTTCTTCAGATTTTTCGCTACTCTCTCATTTCTTCCTTTGATCTCTGCTCCAAGAAACTGATATCTTCCAATAATTTGAAGTTGAAGAAGCATCTTGCAGTATTCTTCTAGTGAAGATTCTACTGTGGGCGCATTTCATTTTCTTCTATATAACTGCTGAAATCTCACTAGATTATTCGTCCAGGCTCCTTTATTTTTCTGAGTGGTGTTATAACTTTTCTTGTGTGACATCATGTATTCCCAGTAAATAAAAAAAAGCTATTGTTTCCATTCCCTGGTAATAATAGATACTATCAATGTAATGAGTATGAGCACCACACATCATTATATACCAATTCTACTCGATATATTAATTGAATAGATTTAATAGAAATATTGTGAAACTAAATATTGATTTGGGGGTGACCTTTTCTTGAAGCTCGGTGAAATTAAGGCCTTTTTTCAATGGTTTTAAGTAAAAGTTCACCCATTCATTGTACTTACTTACGTACTCACTGGCACTATCGAACCCGTAGATTCATGGCCGCGCGGACATAAGCTCTCCATACATCCCTATCCTGAGCTAATGCTTTCCAATCATTCCCTGTATAATCTATTTCCCTCAAATCATAGTTCTTGGTCTACCAACTGGGCGTTTTCCCTCTGGCTTTCCTACAAGAAGCTTCCATGCAAGTCTTTCATTCCCCATACGTGCAACATGTCCTGCCCATCGCACTCTACGAGACTTAACCGTTCTTATTATATCTGGCTTCCTATAAAGACCATGTAGTTCATTGTTATGTAGTCTTCTCCATTCACCTGTTTGTTCATTTCTCTTTGGTCCAAAAATTTCCCTAAGTACTTTATTCTCAAATACTTGTGATCTCTTTTCCTTCCTTAAGGTAAGAGTCCATGTTTCGCACCCATATAATATAACTGGTAGAATAATAGTTTTATATATGTTCAGTTTAACGTTTTTTTGAAAGGAGTTGGGATATCAAGAGTCCTTGCAATGCATAATAGCACGCATTTCCAGAATTGAGCCTACGTTTAATTTCTTTGTGCATCTCATTCCTATTTGTGATTAATTATTGTTCCTAGGTATTTGAATTCAGCCACTTCCTCAAAATTTCCCTCATTTGTCATTAGCTGTCCATTTCCATTATATAATGTGTTTCTACGTGTGATCATATATTTAGTTTTATTTATATTTACTTCCAGTCCTAATTTCTTAGTGTTACTCAATAGTGTGCGTGTTGCCCTTTTTCATTATACAGGACATATTTTATTTCACAAAAGTTCAAAAAGTTATAACCCTATTGGGTACAGAAAGGGTGGCTCTGCCCTTCGAACCCTGACTCGTCTTGTCTCTTTTGCCAATTTAAGGGTTAAGAAACCCTCTGTTATAGAAATATCCCCACGATTCCATTTGAGGGCCAATGATTTATATATTTCGGGTGCTTGATGGCACCTCTCGTTTAAACAGTAGATACAGCCGTAGAGTAGGTGACGTAATGGATGATTGATGATTGTGAAGTATAAGCACATGTACAGTGTAGTAGGTTGATGATGTCCATCAAACACCGATCCCCTGTCGCATATAAAATTATTGTGAACATTGTGTTCTACGTGGGATTTAATTTACGTTCAATATAGCGATGGGATCTGAGTCCCGATGGGAGAAGCGTAATGAAAACTCTGTAATTCTGCTATCCTCTCAGGACATTTCATCAATCAACATCCACAATTCATACATACCTTGTTCTCCTGTCTCTTCCTGTGTTTCCACCAGGTTAATTTGCTTGATCCTAAAGGTTAAGGGTTCAAATTCCACCTCGGGCATTACCCTACAGTCTGTTTTCCATTTGCTGCAAGTAGTTAGCGATTCGTGTATCCATCACTGGAATCTTCTTGCGTCAATCAACAAGATTGATAGCCGTTCGTCCCGCTTCAAGTCATGGGTGCTCCGCTAGTGGAAAGCTTCTTAACCAGACTATTTTGGTTACGTTTATTTCCTTATAGATGTCGTAGAGTGACTAAAATTGTTATGGAATTGATTCCAATAGAAAGGAGAAAGAGAGGAAAGCCGAAGAAAACTTGGATAGAAGGGGTATAAGCAGGTATGAATATCAGAGAATTGGAGGAAGATCAATGGATGGACAGAGAGGAATGGCATTTGGTTTTCGGAAGACGACGGCAGCTGCCATGATACCAGATGATGATTATATATATGCCGCTTATATCTTACAATGCCACCACTTGTCGGGAGAGGGATTTTAAACTTTGGGTCACACACATACTTTATTGACCACACTAGGATATTGAGGTGCTCCCTGAATAAGTAATCAACTCAATCCAAAGGTCTCCTCCGGGAAACACAACATTGAGAAGAAACACACCATTCCATCACACATTCATACTAAACATGGCGAATGTGATAATACTAATTATTATGCCAAGATTATATGAGGGATCTTTTGGCTTTAAAGCTTCCTAACATTGTCTGGCAATTGAGGGGGAAAAAAACAGAAAAAATCATCACCCAGGAAACCTTCCAGACATTTGCCTTACAGTTGAGGAAAACCCCGAAAAAAATATCACTCATAAAACCTGTCTTCACCGGGATCGAAACCGGGCTCGCTGCTTGTGAGGCAGCAACGCTACCACGAGGCCACAGCGATAGACCACTATAAATCTATAAATAAGACAAATGAAAAAATATGCATCCTTTGTGTAAACGTGACATTTTCTACAACTTACTTCTAAACTTAGTTCCAGATGGAATTAAGTACCTTAATTAATTAAAAATTTCGCTTATAATAAATCTCCCCTTTCTCAATTTGTCTTTACCACTTGTGAAATACAAGTTTTTATACTTGATGAATATCGTAGAAAATTTCTATATAGTGTGATGTAAAGGAAATCATTACATCGTTAAAAACATCTTCGCGAGTTGAAGCAAAATGAAGTTTTCGGAAGCGATGTTTAGTATATAATTTACAAAGATCCACAGCAGGCAATAAGTCTCTTTCTTTTGCTAGGTGAAAAGGAAGAAGAAGAAAAAGTTTTACTTTGAAAGTAACACACGTTCACATCGGCAGAGGAAATTGGAACACAAAGTGTTTGCGTTGCGACCTGATCGACAGTTTGGAGATTGGCAAAATAATGAGGCAGCCTCAGGGAACTTTTAGGGAGAATGCCATGCGAGAAAGCGAGGGAATAACAAAGGAATGCTTTCGAGTATTTTATTTGATGACTTGTTTGCAACTGAAAGGAGGGATATATACTTCATCTACACTCAAATCGACTTGTCTTATCTGCTTAATAAACTCTATTTCCCCTACAAACTGTAATTCGTTTCGCTTTAATGCCAGGATGTAGCTCTTCTTCCGTTAAAGGATTCAATCCAAAACTTTCTTAACAAGCTGTATGTATAGAGACAATAATTAACGGTAGCAAGCGATTTAAAATTCCTATTCGCAATGTCCCGATAATGTGCCGGTTCGCTCAGGGTAAATATGATCACTCAGGGATGTTTATATTATACACATTTTATTTCAATTTATTGTACAATTTTGTGTGTACAATGGTATTTACAATGTTTGATATTTAACTCGGAGTGGAGTTGATGAATTACTTCCGCCCACGTGTTTTATTATCACCTTCGCGAACTGTTACTGACGAACTTGACTATTGCAGAACGCAGGAGCGTGCCAGTTTTCACACGCGTCCTTGCCTTATAAGGGCGATGACTCCTCCCATCCCCACTCCGAGTGTATATGTTATTCATTATAGCTTAGAAGGGTAGGTACCATTAGTTTGGGTTTCTATGTTGGTAATAGACTCGTGTGCACGTTTGTGCGCCTTCCAGTTATTACTATTAATGTACTCACGAATCTATTACTTCTTGCCACAATAAATAACCTCTCTTGGCTCCGTCTTACTGACAGACGTAAATTGCACTCTCTTTCACTACTTTTCAAGCTTCTGAATTCCTACATCCCTACTTACCTGGCGTCCAGATTTGAGAAGTTATCCTCTTACCACAATATTGACACTAGATCACAAGATAGCAGTCTGCTAACAATTCCTCTTCATAGCACTTCCTCCTACTCTACTTCCTTCACAGTAGCCTCTGCCCGCTACTGGAATCTCCTTCCTCAAGATATCAGGGGTTGCCGCACACTTGGTACCTTTAAGTCACGCTTATACAGTTACGTGTTGTCTAATAATTAATTTTTCTCTATTTATTTAATTTTATACTATGTCATTAATCTTTTCCTCGTTTTTTTATATATATATTGTACATATTATATATTTAATTCGTTAAATTTAGAGTAAATCAAAATACATATAAATATTAATTGTATTGTATTCATAACTTGTAATCGTTTATATATATATATATATATATATATATATATATATATATATATATATATATTGTAATTTAGATTTAAGACTATTTTTTTGTTTGTATTTTTTTTAAACCTGGTTGAGTGGTAGACAAGGCCTTAAGGCCTTAACTCTGCCAGGTAAAATAAAGCTATTATTATTATTATTATTATTATTATTATTATTATTATTATTATTATTATTATTATTATTATTATTATATTATTATTATTATTATTATTAAATAGGTGTATCGGATGATAAGATAAAGTGGGGGAAATCCGATCATGGAGGTAATTCCGAACTCGATTTTATTCAGAAACTACTATTATAATCGCATTCTGCATATTGCTGACATCTTCTGCGAAGTATTTCAAGCATTGTCTGTAATGTCAATGCTAGTTGGGCAGCACCTTTGCATTGTGGTGGAGATTTTTTGTTTCGTATACTTTTCTTGTAAGGAAGCTATGCTGATTTATGTGGTACGTCAGGTATTTATCATAAGTAATGCAACGAGTGATTTCCAAATTATCGATAAATTCACGATGTCATGAAGTGACGAGCGTGAATTTGCCTAGAGAATTTGGAAATCGAGAGTGGCATTTGTTAGGACTATTTAACGAATAAAATTAAGCTGTTTATTCACAAATCATTATTTAAATATACTTATTTTAAAATATTTATATATTTAATGTAACCGGCGATGTTTGAAAACAAATTAGAAACGTTATGTTTCATTTGTTCATCACTGCAACCAGAACATATTTATTGTCAAATAGAATCGCAATATTATAAGAATGCACCCTTACTTATTTACTCACTGGCACTATCCAACCCGTTGGTTCATGGCCGCACGGACATAAGCTCTCCATACATCCCTATCCTGAGCTAATGCTTTCCAATCATTCCCTGTATAATCTACTTCCCTCAAATCATAGTTAATGTTATTCTCCCACCTCATTCTTGGTCTATCGACTGGGCGTTTTCCCTCTGGCTTTCCTACAAGAAGCTTGCTTGCAAGTCTTTCATTCCCCATACGTGCAACATATCCTGCCCATCGCAGTCTAGTGGAGAAAAATTAAATACGTCATTACATGTTATTAATTAATTTGTGATGTCCTATGATGTAAATATGTCAATTATAGTTTTCTGCAACGTTAATTTCTGGAAAATAATACGTTTAAGAAAGTGCAAACAGTGGGTTCTTTTTTTATGATATAATCAATTGCTAGGAATGTTTTTCTATTATATCTCGTAAGCAGATTCTGGTTACATTCGTGCACTATATATACATTCTGGGAACCACTTGATGGAATCGAAGTGATAAAATCGAGGTGAAAAACGACTGTGATTGGTTGTAAATCAAAATTCATTTAAATGTGATTGGTCATTGACTGCCATTTGGGGCATGAGTTAAATAGTCGTAAGTAATGCCACGACTGATTTCGAATTTATCTAGAGCAGGGTCGCCCATACTAAGGCCCTCCACACTTTCCATCAAGCCCCTGTAGGCATGAGCATTCTAATAAATTAAAATATGTTAAGGGTAGGCCTATAGTATTAGTCTATCAGTAATGGAACAAGAACTTGAGAAATAAGTTATAATGACGCAACAAAGAAAGTAAAGAGTAAACATAATGATAAAAATGATAGCCTAATCAAATCAATAGTTTAACGTGAAGCTTAATGTGGTTAAAAATTAAGGGAAAAATTACTATTAACATTGCAACATATTATAAGAATTAAAAAAATAACAGAAATTTAGAATATTCAAAATATGCTAACCACCTATTCCAATTTAATCATTGTTTCGATCCAAATTTTGAAATTTTACGTGTTTGTGATAAGGGTAAGAAGTTAGATCTTTCGGAGGCTGTAGAAATTAATACATCTAAAAGTAGTAACAAACTGTTAAATTCTCAACTTGATTTGAATGAATCCCCTTTGTTAAATTAAAAAATTTAAATAAATATTGTTGTATTGTTGCTTAGATCGGTTGGAACACAATTCATAATTTAACATGTCTGAAGAATGTACAGTGTACCGAAACAGCTGTCACTGAATTATAATAAATATGAAAATCAAATGAAACTACGTTTTATTTTATTTAATTGATAAAAAATCATTCCCATATCTTCGAATTAGATCAAACCAACACACGCTTATTATTATTATTATTATTATTATTATTATTATTATTATTATTATTATTATTATTTATTTATTTATTTATAATTTACAAAAAATAGGTGCCAAATTTAATATGGAAATATCAATTAACAAAACTAAAATTATGGCATTTCATGGGAAGGACCCCATACAAAGTAAAATCTGTCTCCAGAATAAAATTTTAGAGAGATCTAATCAATTTAAATATCTTGGATATTATCTCTCTATCTGGGATGAAAAGGATATCCCTGAAAAAGTTACTAGTTATAATAAAAGTTTAGGAATTATTAATCAAGTTATGGAACCATCCCTTGTACAAAAAAACACCAGATTACGTTTATATAACACTTTGGCTAGACCGGTGTTGGCCTATGGTAGTGAAGCATGGACACTAAAAAAACAACATGAAAGCAGAATAACGGCTTGTGAAATGAGATTCATGCGCAGAACAGCGGGTTACACCAGATGGGATCGGAAAAGGAACACCGATATCTTAAAAGAATTGAAGACTACGCCAATTTTGGAATATATTAAACAGTACCAACTAAATTGGAAACACCATCTTGAAAGAATGAGTTCAAATCGGATCCCCAAAGCTGTTTATAATTATATACCAAGAGGACGAAGATCACTGGGCCGTCCTATGAAACGCTGGAGGGAAAATTTTCTATAGGATCGTAACAAGCCTTGGCCTAATACTTGGAAGGAAGAAGAAGAAGATTATTTATTTATTTATTTAGTTATTAGTGGGTTTCACAATATTTGACATCTTTCTGCGTCCAATTAATCTACTGTCATTCTCCACCTCATCTCTCTGTCATCCCAATCTCCATCGCCCAATCCTTTTTCCCCTCATGCTCAAAACACTCATTTCTTCATCACTGCAATCCGTGTTATTTTTGGCCGACCTCTTCTTCTTCCACCATGTAGCACCCATTCTAGTATTCATAATATGACCATAACATATTATCTTAATCCTGAAAAAAATTGACCTCTAAAATAAAATTTACCGACCTTTATTATCCTGGTAATACCTTAGTTGCCTTTTATATCTCTCATTGGGTCGGTATGCTAACCACATGCCATTCATGACATCTCTAGGGAAATAAGCGTAAGTAAATTCGTCTTGTTAAAAACTTCCAAATTAGGACGAACGGGATAGTAGTAGCAGAGCTAATTTTTACATTCTTAACTGTGAAAGTCCCATATTTTTAAGTGCTATAATTTACGAAATATTAACTTTTAACTAGGCTAAGAAAATGTAGTAGTTGTAACAGTAATGAATGAGACATTCTATTCCTCAATGTTTATAACAGATAATGCATCAGAACATAAATGTTTAACTCTGCTTGTTTCCAGTTCAGTCTGCAGGGGTCAATACTGTATTCTTTATAAATACGGAATATTATTCTCTTCTGTAAACAATTTCTATAAATAATGAAAAAGTCCTATTATTTTCTTCAGCAAACTGTGCTACAAGAGTATAGAGTTAAACGTCCCTGGTCTGATGTATTCTGCGTTATAAACATTCAGGTACAGACTGTTTCAAAACTGATACAACTGCTCCAGTGTCAGCAGCCCTACTTGTAACATTTTTAATTAAAAATATGCTACTGCATATTATACGGTAAGCGTTTATTATTATTATTATTATTATTATTATTATTATTATTATTATTATTATTATTGTTATGTGGATGGAAATGGATTTCTTGAGGAGAGCAGCAACATGTTCAAAATTAGAAAAGAATAAGAAATACTGTCACACGAGAAAAAAAAAATGAATACTAGATATTCAATAGTCGATTATATAAGATATAAGCAATGAAATTGGTATGGGCATGTACGACGAATGCAAAAAGAAAGGTTACCAAGGAAAACATTGGAATGGTATCCACCTGGAAGAGGAAGGAAAAAAAGATCACGAAACTCGTGGATGCAAGAAATAAGAACTGGAATGAGAACAAGAGGACGAGAGGAGAAGAAAAATAAAAATTTAGGTACAGAAAGATGCGCAAACATTAAAAGTCTGTATATAAATAAAAAAATATTGTATATAATAATAATAATAATAATAATATTATTATTATTATTATTATTATTATTATTATTATTATTATTATTATTATTATTATTATTATTATATTATAATGGTAGCAGAAATGGACTTTTGGAGAAGATCTGCTAGGATATCAAAAAGAGAGAACATGAATGTACAAAACTCAATTTTAGAATTTATCTAGGAAAATCAACTAAAATGGTACGGGCATATTAGGCGAATGGAGGATGAAAGATTACAAAAAAAAAAAATAGAATGGACACCATCAGGAACGAGAAGGAAAGGACGACCAAATCTCACGTGGATCCAAGGGATTAGAGAAACTTTGAAGGACTTGGAAATAAAGGAAGAAATGTGTTATAATAGAGACGAATGGAGGAAAATTATAAAGTGAAATTGAAGACAAATCATTGGTGCATGAAAAATGTATAACGTTGTTAAAACCGGAAATATATATTTATTATTATTATTATTATTATTATTATTATTATTCTCTTTTGTTCCCCATTAGGCCTTAGACATGAGTCTCTCTCTATCGGGAAATATCTCAACCATACAAATTTATATTGACTTAGGCTTTCACGGCCGGAGTTACTATGATGATCTTGTAGAAGATTTCCGGGCTGTTGGCCGTGGTCTTGAGGCTTGTAGTTCCCCAACGTTTGGCCAGAGACTGCTTCCGGCGTCCTCAAGGGTTGTCTCAAGACAAGATCATCATCATACAAATTTAGTTTTACTTGTTTCCCTACATATGTCAGTGAGTGACACGCGGCAGCGTTACCATACAATGACATATCTAATAGACATCTAGGATGGATGATTGTCGTTAAATTTTGCACAGACGCCTTTTTATTCAGGCTTGTGGTTCTTTTACGAGTATGAAAATATTTAGACTCAAGACGCACGGCTTAAAGTCCCTCCGGAGAATTGTTCCTTGGATTTTTCCACCCTAAAATATCCATCGATTACGGCTGGGTTTAACTTTGAACCAGTGACCGTCGGGACTAGAGGCAAAGAACCCGCTAGAACACCGCGCCCGACGGTAAGGGTGTTTATATGAATATATTATTATTAAATTTACTATAGGCCTACAATTTAAGGACACAAGTCTGCATTTTAAAATAGTTATGTTCAAATTTAAACTAGGGCCTTTAGAGAGAGCGGAAGAAATCAGAGAATAGTAAGAAGCTAGGAACGTTTACGATCAGTAGTGACGGATCTAACAATTAAACCATGCTCTACAGTGCCAATGCTCTCAACTGTATATTAATATTAGAAAAAAATGTAAAGAGTATTATTATTGGGCGGTAGCGAGGAGATACTAAGGGCCAACACGTACACTATTGAGTAACACTAAGAAATTGGGACTGGAAGCAAAATCAATAAATCTAAATATATGTTCACACATAGAAATACATTATGTAATGGAAATTGACAGCTAACGAGAAATGAGGGAAAGTTTTGAAGAAGTGGCTGAATTCAAGTATCTAAAAATAGTTATTACAAATAGGAATGAGATGCATAAAGAAATTACCTGTAAATATAGGCTCCATTCTGGAAATGCGTGCTGTTATGCAATACAGCTACTCTTTTCGTCCAACTCCTTTAAAAAAAATCGTTAAACTGAAAATATATAAAAATATTATTCTCCCAGTTATATTATATGGATGCGAAATATGGACTCTTACTTTAAGGGAGGACAGAAGATTACGAGTATTTGAGAATAAAGTTGTTAAGAACATTTTTGGACCAAAGAGAGATGAACAGACAGGTGAATGGAGAAGACTGGATAACGGTAAGCTACATGATCTTTATAGGAAACCAGATATAATAAGAACAGTTAAGTCTGGTAGACTGCGATGGGTAGGACATGTGGCAGGAATGAGGAATAAAGAGGTACATGGAAGCTTCTTGTAAAGGAAAACCAGAGGGAAAACACCCAGTTGTTAGACCACAAATGAGATGGGAGAATAACATTAACCATGATTTGAAGTAAGTAGATTATACAGATGATTGGAAAATATTAGCTCAGAATAGGGATATATGGAGGGCTTATATCCTCGCAGTCATGAACCTACGGGTTCGATAGAGCCTGCGAGTTAGTTAGTTAGTTAAAAATATACTTACTTACTCACTAGCACTATCGAACCCGTAGGTTCATGACTGCGTGAATATAAGCCCTCCATATATCCCTATTCTGAGCTAATGTTTTCCAATCATCTGTATAATCTACTTACTTCAAATCATGGTTAATGTTATTCTCCCATCTCATTTGTGGTCTAACAACTGGGTGTTTTCCCTCTGGTTTTCCTTTACAAGAACCTTCCATGCACCTCTTTATTCCTCATTCCTGCCACATGTCCTACCCATCGCAGTCTACGAGACTTAACTGTTCTTATTATATCTGGTTTCCTATAAAGACCATGTAGCTTACCGTTTGCAGTCTTTTCCATTCACCTGTCTGTTCATCTCTCTTTGGTCCAGAAATTTTCCTAAGTACTTTATTTTTTTAATAATCCGCTCATGTAAACATAAATAAGCTTTTTATTTAAAATAGCATGAAGGTATGGACTAAAGCCACAATTAGCATATTTACCCCACTGTGCCTGTATATTAATCTAACCCCTCGGGTCAAGAGCAACTAATCTGGGAATTGTCAAAAAACGAATAATTTTTAGATCATTTTCTCATTGAACTCAGGATGACAGGACGCCTGTTGTGGATGACAACTCAATGTCAGGCCAACTGTTGTGCCCTGTATTGCAATCCATCATCATCCAAGTCAGCGGCAGATCCCGGCTTGCCTGCAGGGGTCCACAACCAATTAATTGAATGACATACAGAGAAGGGGGCTATCATAGTCCATGTGTTTGCTAACAAACCTTAGGCCAAGATTTGTTTCATAAATCTCTCCCCTTTTTTCTACTTCAATATAAGGACTTATATGTCATAGAGAGCACTTAATTCGCTCGTAGAGGGAAATTGAGAGCTATTAAGGTGAAATACAGTATGTTCCTTAATTGTCGTATAGGGAATAAGTTTATATTTTATTATATAGCCTATTAACTAATACTCGGTGAGCGCTGCAACGCAACACCTGAATAAATTTAATGTTTTTATTTTTTTTTATTTCATAAGTAAATAGTATATTACGATGCGAGGTTGGGAAGTGGATTTTACAGAAGCGAGGAAAATGTTTAAAAACCGAGCGATAGCGATATTCTGTAAAACACTTCACAAACGTATGTTGTACATTGCTTCTTGAGCGATGATCTTTTCAAAATAATAAATAATAGCAAAATAATATATTTGTTGGAAATATTTGCGTTCATTATAAACAACTGACTAATGTTAACAGTGTGGGCAATATTTATTAGTTGAAACTACGGGAGGCCGTGATACCAATCAGTGTTAAAATGTCGCCAAGTACGTATTTATTGTTTGATATTGTTTCAAATAAAGTTCAGTTCATTTAAAATGCAGCGACATCTTTCGTATAACGTATATTAACACCACTTTTAGGATATATTTTTTTGTATATACATTGTACGTAGTATGCATAGAGGACAGTGGTTTTACTTTCCACACGTGGTTTGTAATGTGTAATATTACAGTATAGTTATTTAGGTTGGCATCACCGAAATTTAGGAAGATGAACTTTCAATCATGGTCGCCATTGCTGTAAGTACGATAAAAACGCACTGTCGCGAAAAAAAGAAAAAAATTATAAATACACATGATGTAGCTTAAGTCAGTTAACCGAAAATGCTAATATATTATTTTCTGTAACTTACAACATCTGTACAAAAAAAGTAAAAATAAGTAGCTTGAAGTCATTTATAGACATGATACTGGACAAGATGCATTCCCTAGTTAGCAAATTACCTCAATCAGTAGTGTTTGAGATTATATTCTGAAGGTCCTGTATTCAAACCCCAGTTTCGACCAATATGATCTTCGTGTTTGCAACCATGTGGATAACTAACTTATGCCGCACCCTATATAGCATAATTATTTTTAAATATCACGTAACTCTAACTCACTGGCACCATCGAACCCGGAGGTTCATGGCCGCGCGGACATAAGCTCTCCATACATCCATATCCTGAGCTAATGTTTTCCAATCATCATTCGTTATTGTGAGTTATCCGTAAAAGATTATCCGCCATGTGCTGCTATGCTTGCACAGTAATCTACGTATTTGTCTCGAACTTCTTGGCATCAATGAAGGACAGAAATGGTTATTTTGAGTTATCCGTAAGAGATAAACATATGCTATCGCGGACGTTTTTGTAGAGCTTTTTGAGATATTCAATTCTGTGTACATTAATGTTGTGTATTTGTTATGGTTTAGGCAGCGTAAGCCATTTAAGCGTCCAAACAGCTAATTGTTATTTGAGTTTTTGATTCGCGAGTGATTTTGTCTAATGAAAAAACTCAACTTCGTGTTGGATTTGGAGTAACTATTTAGCGAATCAGAATCTAAAAAGAATTATAATGTTTATATTTACCAAATGTGAGGTTATGTATTCCGATCTTACTTCCGGTCGATTTCTAAGCCGGCTGTATAGCGTATATAAATAACATATCTTTACAGTTAAATCTCTTTGGGCTTGAGAAAAATCAACAACATATTATTGTATGAGAAATAACTATTAACAATAAAGTAGATTCATTATACAATACTTAATACATTCTTTAGGGCAACAGAACTAACTTTATTTTGGTAATTTTTTAACTGTTTTCTTTTGCCATTTTTTGCTGTACCATATGGATCGTACATTGTGAAATCGATATTCTTGTCAAAGAAGTTAATTTGTGGAGATATCTCTCATTACTAACAGGAAGAAGCAATTTTATCAACATGAAGAGGCAATTTTATCGACAGGAAGTGGCAAAATTATCGGTCTATGAGATAAATAGCACTGAGCACCAAAAAATAATCTTTTTTTTTGTCTCAGAAAGAAAATAATATGTGATTCTGATAGTCCCTTTTCTCCTGAATTCAAATATGATATCAGTTTTTCTCAATCACGCAAGGTTTCCGAGAGACAGGAATTTATAATTTCAAACACTTTAATATTTTCTACATTCGTAACTACACAATATTCGAACATTTGGACTCACATAGAAAGTAAGAAATGACGATTTTGTGCTATACTTCGCATGTGGAGCATCCCTCTTGATGGTCCAACAATAATCGGCCAGCATATTAGGATTCCATTTGCCTTGATATCTCTTTTCCATAGCTGAAATCATTTGAGTTAGCTCATTTGGTTTTATTTTACAATGGACAAATGGACGAAAAAATGTTTATTAAAAAATAATTATTTAAATCCATTAATTGGAATTGAAATAAAAAAACTGTAGGTGATGGAGAAATTCCGAATACATATTTAAAAACACGGCAAAAAACTGCATTAAGTACAACTATTGGTACTCATGAGACAAAAATCATATTGACCTGTGTAGCCAACTTTTATAAGATTCATGATGTGTTCCGTTGAGGTATTATTCAAAATTAAAATATAAAATTATGGAATATTCACCTGAAAGGTCCGTCTCCTCAATTTAATTAATTATTTAACTGTAGCGCTTTCGGGACTTTTCCCATCATCGGCAGGATTCAAAACTGCAGTCCCGAATGCGCTACAGTTAAATAATTAAGTTGAGGAGACGGACCTTTCAGGTGAATATTCCATAATTTTATATTTTAATTCTGTGTAGTCACTGTAAAATCCTTTGTCTTTGACCTGAAGTTTTGGGACACTCTGTATACAACTCCGAATTAATTTCGTTCGGAATTGTGTTCCCTTTTCATTATCATGTATACATTAGAATGGTTTTGATTGAACGCGTTACTATTTATCTGCATTGTTATCGCATTGCTTTAATTAACACGTCGGAAAGTTAATTATCGAAATGAAGGTACAGAAATTGAAAATTAGTGCAGGAGTATGAATATCTGTAACATCTTTATAGCAGTGAGCATATATCATTATCCAATATCCAGTGATCATAAATGGTAATATAGAATCGATACTAATTAGCGCTGTAAAATGATAGGTATCTGATTTCCAAAGGCTATGGTAGATTGGTGTAATTTCAACTCGTCCTATATTACCCATTGATTTTTTGAAAACAGTCTGAATAGACGATGAAGGGCTTGAGGCATATGTATGTTTCATATTGACTTCTATATATCAAATTCATTCCATCCAACTGGACAATAATAACCAATAAAATTTTAACATTTCGCAGGTATATGACTATTGTTACTTAATAACTCGCTGGCACTATCGAACACGTTGGTTCATGGCCGCGCGGACATAAGCTCTCTATACATCCCCCTCCTCATCACACTGTGTCTTACTCATTATATTTTACAGTTTCACTTGTCAGAACAGGAAGAGTTAGACAAGGTTGTCCACTATCAACAACTCTTTTTAACATTTATTAAGACGACATGATAAGATCATGGAAACAAATGACGACTGGGGGAATTAACGTAGGAAATCCATCCATAGTAATTCTGCCCGAAGGCAGGTCCTTCACTGCAATCATAGCATTTCCATGCTATGCTTGCAGCTTTACTAGGGAATTGTGTAGGTGTGGTAGCTACCCACACCGGTGAAGGATGATGATGATGATAATGATAATGGTAAGGATGATAATGATAAGGATGATGGCCATATGATTTCGGGGACCGTTTGGGCCTTAAAGTTTTTCCTGACATTTGTCTTACAGGTGAGGAAAAACCCCGATAAAAACCTCACCCAGAAAAACTGCCCCGACCGGGGATCGAACCCGGGCCCGCTGCGTGACAAGGCAGCACGCTACCTCGAGACCACAGCGGTGGACACTTAGGAAATATAGTAATAAAAACAGTAGCCTTTGCAGATGAACAGATTTTAATAGCAAAAACAGAGGATGAACTACAAAGAATGCTATATAAACTAAATGAAATATAAAAAAAATATACAACATGGAAATATCATCAGAAAAATAAAAAACAATGGCCTTCAAGGGCGCTTATCCAGTTCGGACAAAGATAATATTAGAAAATAAACCGATAGAACAAGTGGTAAGATATAACTTCCTATGTTGCGAACTATCATACTTAGTGGAAACAGATATAAAAAACAAACTAAATAAGTTTAATTATATAACAGGAACACTAAAAAGAACTTTGAAAAATAAAGCCAGGAAAGACTCTATAATGAAATTATACAAGACAATGGCAGTGCCTATTATTACTAATGGATCCGAAACATGGACAGTGACAACACAACAATCTGCCAGAATACAAGCTGCTGAAATGAAATTCCTCCGACCAATAACAGGATATCAAGGAACAGACAAAAAACATAACACAGAAATAAGACAACTAAAAATAGAGGAATTAAACACAACAATAGTGAAATATAGAACGAACTGGAAAGAACACTTGGCAAGGATGACTGAGAATAGAATACCAAAAGTAGCATACAGCTATTCACCACGAAGAAGAAGTTTGGGAAGATCAAAGAAAAGATGGAAAGAGTAGCAATTTGGAGCTGTAACAGGCTAGTCAATAAGCCTAAATCGTGGTGAAGAAGAAGAAGAATAAGACTTATCAGAACATGGAATTCCATTCCGCCCTATGTCAGAGACTGTCAAACTATAACATCGTTCAAAAACAAACTAAAGAATTATTTAATAGCACACTAACTTATACACCTCACTGATAGTATTCTTCTAACAATTAATATATTGAATTAATTATGAAAATAATGTTTATATTAACAAATTTGTTCTTTGTTCTTTATGTACGTAAGACGGGGACAGTCTACCAAACAATCTAATTTATCTTCCTTATACACATTTTATTATTAGTTTTAGTCTTAACTTTCATTAACATGTTTGTATTATAGATCATCATCTTATAGATACGAGTATGTCAAGGAAGAGCATTTGCTAGATGGAAAGATGAAATCTCTTGAAGTTGGAACGGGCCAGAAGGCCTAAGCCTTGATGCTGATGATGATCTAATAGATATTATCTTATTGATCAAGTGTGCATTTAGTATTTAATATTATAGTTAATTGTGATTGTTATATTCTAATGTAACATATCTTTGTCCTGGTGAGTGGAAGAGAAGGCCACATGGCCGTAACTCCACCAAGCTAATTAAATAAATAAATATCCTGAGCTAAAGTTTTCCAATCATCCCGTGTATTATTTTCTTCACTCAAATCATGATTAATTTTATTCTTGGCCTGCCTACTGGGCTCTTTCCTCTGTTCTCCTACGAGGAGCTTCCATACGTCTCTTCTATTTCCTATTCGTGTCACTTTTCTTGTCCATCGCAGTCTAAGAGCCTTAACTGCTATTATATCTGGTTTCCCTTAAAAATCATGTAGTTCACTGTTAGGCTATGTAGTCTTCTCCATTAGCCTGAGAATTTATGAAATATGGATTCAAATCGGTAAGAACCAAACGTTTTTTGTTTGAAACGTTCATATAACTGAACAACAGAAATATGCAATTCGGGTTACTAATAAATCAAAATTCGCATTTATAATGTATCGCACGAGCGGTAGGCATAATGTCGGTTGAAAATGAGAAAAATGGTTCTCTTAAAACCTGTAGTTCCTGTGTTTAAGGTGGGTGATGGGTGAAATTTCTATTTTCTACATTTTTGAGCAAATATTCACTGCATGATACCAGGCTAAATAAATCTATTCTAAATTCTATTCTATTCCAATGATGTGTTTAAGTTTCATTCTTGTGGGATATTTATTTTATGAGTTATTAAATATTATATTTAAAAAATTGTATATATTATAATTAAATGGGTTCCACAAGTTTTTAGTAAAATGTCTGATTATTTTTTACAAGACCCCTAAAATATTTAGAAAAACATCATGCGTTAGAATTCTTATATTGTGAATACAAAGGGAGAAAAAAATGTTGTACCTCATGCGTGCTGGAATTACAAAACAAATAATAATTGCATACATTTTATTTTTTATTTCTTAAAATACTACTTCAATCATGAAACCCATGCACTACTTTGTTATCCATTGTTTTTAGGACATGCAGTAAAAATTTGAACCTTCTAGGACAAAATTTGTGAATTCCATTCAATTTTGAATGTGCAAAAATGCAGTGGAAATAAAAGTATGGAAAAACAAGTTTAAAGATTTGCATGCAGTTAGTATTTAACTGGCGCAGCCTTTAAACTCTGACATAATTTTGAGCACTTAGAAGCGCTATAGCCCTCCGAAACTTCGCCAACATATGCATTAAAGTACAGGCTATTTTTTAGTACAAAAAACAAAATTCCAATTTTGATCTCAAATGGTCAATTTTTCACCAATCGCCCCCTTAAGAAAGATAATCTTGAGGTAAGATGTAAAAATTACTCATTAATTCATAAAACAAAATATTTAAAATTATAGTAATTATAGCAGATATCCTGAAGATTATGGCAAACGTATTAACTTAGTGGCAATAATTAAATACCTAGGTGTTAAAGTGATGGAAATAATAAATTGGAAAAATAAATAAAAGAAAAACTTGTTAATTGTAATATATTGCAAATTTTTCCCACCGGCCACGGCCGTTTCGATTTCTATTCTTGGTATCTAATCTCGAGGATCGCGGGTTCAAACCCGGCCGGAATCGATGGATTTTTAGAATGGAAAACTCCTAGGGACAGTTCCTTCGGGAGGGACTTCGAGCCGTTGGTCCCGAATCTGAAGATTTTCAGGCTCGTAAAAGAACCACAAGTCTGAATAAAGAGGCCTCTGTGCAAATTTACCGATCGTTCCTCATCCACGTAATCCTTTAGTTGCTCACTGGCTGTTTCTCTGAGGCGATAAGTCGACCACATATCACTCGTTAACATCTAGGCATAAATTAGCATAACTAAATTTGCTTGGTTGGAACACTCCCACTAGAGAGCACCCGAATCCCCACACGGAGATGCAAGGGGTATATAGATAAATATTTTTTTTTATTAAGAGCCCCACCACCATCCCCCTGGGTTTCCTCGGGCTTAATGCCCATATCCCCAGGTCTGCTCTTGTCCCTAATTACTCTCTGCTGTTTTTATTATGTTCATTTTCAGGATACAAGTTTCGGGTGTTTGTTCTTAATACTACTTATATACAGTTATTTTTACATATTAATCCTTAACCTAAGTCTTAAATCTACAACCTAATCTAGTAATATTTACATGGTGTTGTGTTAAAAATAATACTTAATTTATTAACTTACAACTAACTTATTGCTAGATTACATATAATCTCTTCTTCTATGTCTGCGGATGTCCTCCTCTTGGCGTTGAGTATATAGATAAATATTATTAATATTTCTTATTTTATTATCTTTATTAAGGATTTTCTCTATATTACAATAGTTATCCTTCAGCCGAAATTTATTTTGCACCGCCATAGATTTCTATCCTCAGCATCTTCTTCTTTGAGGTCTCTGCTGAACATGTTTCTTCTCATCCACTGTTACTTGGGTTTCCCTCTCCTCCTTCTGACTTCATCATTCTTAGGATTTTATTATTCTCCATCCTCTTCAGATTTCAATCTTCGCTCTTGTATTAATTCTATAGTATTCTTCTTCTTCGTTCCAAGTATTAGGCCAAGGCCTCTTACGATCCTATAGAAAATTTTCCCTCCAGCGTTTCATAGGACGGCCCAGAGATCTTCGTCCTCTTGGTATATAATTATAAACAGCTTTGGGGATCCGATTTGAACTCATTCTTTCAAGATGGTATTTCCAATTTAGTTGGTACTGTTTAATATATTCCAAAATTGGCGTAGTCTTCAATTCTTTTAAGATATCGGTGTTCCTTTTCCGATCCCATTTGGTGTAACCCGCTGTTTTTGCGCATGAATCTCATTTCACAAGCCGATATTCTGCTTTTATGTTGTCTTTTTCGTGCCCATGCTTCACTACTGTAGGTCAACACTGGTCTAGCCAAAGTGTTATATAGTATTATGTTTAACATTCATTATTTCTCTAATTTTCTGGTTCCGAATTTTCTCCTTTCTTCATTTTCTTGATGTCCTTCGCCAAAAATCCATCTCTGTTGTCAATAATTTTTTCGCTTGTTTTCTACCTGAAGTCCAGTTTTTTTTATTTTATATTTCTATGGGTTTATGGAAAGTCCTGTGAATAATGGATATCATTGAATAAACCCGGCTATAATTACAAATACTCAAAAATTAATTAATAATAAAAGGATTAAAGGAAAGGATTAAATGAAAGGTTTAAATTGAATTATTATTTTATCTATGGTTGTACTAGGCCTAGCCTCAATTTTATTAAAAAAATAGTTGAAGATCGAGAAAAGTCTTCCCCCTTTGAATGTGGATTTGATCCTAAAAATTCAAAATGATATTTTATTTTATATTATTTATTTATTTTATATTATAATAATATTAATAATAATTTATTATTTTTATTATTATTATTATTATTATTATTATTATTATTATTATTATTATTATTATTATTATTGTTATTAAAATACATGAAACGCATAAAAATAATATACTAATAGGACCACAGACTTTATTACTTGGTCATTCAGTAAACGTAATTTAGTTTTGCTTGATATAAGTTTATCAAAAGTGAGATTAGAAAATGCGCGTCAATTTAATGGCTGCTGTCGAAACACACTTATTTGTAATTCTAACCACAAAATAGTCTCCTGTGTACACCGTAGAAGATTGAGACTCTTTTACGACCTCTGGATATTGCAGTACAGGGTTGTGGACACCACAAACATCGTGCACACGTTTACGTTAGCAGATTTTTGATTACTCGATTCTCTCCACATAATCTAAAAAATAAAACTTTGACTGTAAATTGCTTTCTAGCGCTATGACGCATGTCTTTCAAAAATAGGAAAATAATTATATTTTCAATACAAATTTTGAGGAAGTGGCTGAATTCAAATACCTAGGAACAATAATCACAAATAGGAATGAGATGCACAAAGAAATTAAACATAGGCTCAATTCTGGAAATGCGTGCTATTATGCATTGCAGAGACTCTTGATGTCCCAACTCCTTTCAAAAAACGTTAAACTGAAAATATATAAAACTGTTATTCTTCCAGTTATATTATATGTGTGCGAAACATGGACTCTTACTTTAAGGGAGGAAAGGAGATTACGAGTATTTGAGAATAAAGTACTTAGGAAAATGTTTGGACCAAAGAGAGATGAACAGACAGGTGAATGGAGAAGACTACATAACAATGAACTACATGGTCATTATAGGAAGCCAGATATAATAAGAACAGTTAAGTCTCATAGACTGCGATGGGCAGGACATGTTGCACGTATGGGGAATGAAAGACTTGCATGGAAGGTTCTTGTAGGAAAGCCAGAGGGAAAACGCCCTGTTGGTAGACCAAGAATGAGGTGGGAGAATAACATTAACTATGATTTGAGGGAAGTAGATTATACAGGGAATGATTGGAAAGCATTAGCTCAGGACAGGGATGTATGGAGAGCTTATGTCTGCGCGGCCATGAACCTACGGGTTCGATAGTGCCAGTGAGTAAGTAAGTAAGTAAGTATACTAATAAAATTCATATCAAATTCCGTTGAGGTGAATAGTCATAAGATAAATACATAAAATATGTACCTTTTGGCAGGTGCCGTCGTCCTCAACTGTGTAAAAATATTATATTTAAAATGTTATCTGGATGCCTTTCCATCATCAGCAGAATGAGCTTCTGCTACTATTAGTTGTTGTTTACGACTATGTACACTCAAATTTTCTGCTACAGACACTTTGAGTTAGATCTGGTGACCTGGGAGGTCACCGGCGATGAAATTGATCTCCTGTTCCTCTTCCATTCCAACGTTCTGGAATGATGTTACTCAGGTAACGTCCGGGATGGTTAGAGAAATGCTTCCGTGATTGAAACTTCAAACTTTTTTCTTTCCAGGAACGTTGGAATTGTGTTTCTATTTTTTGTAGTTTGGAAGAAATAAATGTTTGAAGTCTGTTCCTTCTTTCTGAATAGCCGTGTATATAGTAGGCCTACCTAAAAATACTCGTTACGCCACAAGAAAGATCATCATCATCATCATAGTACATTCACGAATTTAGGCCATTTGTTGACCTGTTTCGGCCTCAAGAGAAACACCATCCAGAAGTCTTTTGAGCGGACGTCCTGGTCTTCTTCTTCCTGCAGGTTGATATCTTAACATTTGTTTGGGTATCCTGTGATCTTCCATTCGATGAACATGTTGCATCCATCTTGACTTATAATCAGAAATTTTGTTTTCTAAAGGTTCCATGTGTAATTCTTCTAATATGTCTTCATTTTTTTGTGATCTAGTAGTGTGTATCCTGCAGTCCTCCGAAGGTATCTCATTTCAGCAGATCTAAGTCCTTGTATATCCTTCTGTTTCAACGTCCATACGTCGCTACCATACAAAAGCGGTGTCGACACGAAAACCCATAGACAAGTTGGAGTAATGATTTGGATTAATGAAACCATCCATCCATCCATAGTAATTCTGCCCGAAGGGAGGTCCTTCACTGTAATCATAGTATTTTCATGCTATGCTTGCAGCTTTACTACGGAATTATAGGTGTGGTAGCTTCCCGTTGTTTTCCACACCGGTGAAGGATGATGATGATGATGATGATGATGATGATGATAATGATGATCCAGAGTTGAGAAGGCGGAAACTAAAAAATCTAATTTATTTTTATTTGTAGTTGAAACTCAACTTGAATCTCTTCCTAAAATAATGAAGGATGGGCCATATGATTTCGGGGACCGTTTGGGCCTTCACGTTTTCCTGACATTTGTCTTACAGGTGAGGAAAAAACCCGATAAAAACCTCACCCAGAAAAACTGCCCCGACCGGGGATCGAACCCGGGCCTGCTGCGTGACAAGGCAGCATGCTACCTCGAGACCACAGCGGTGGACATATTAGATTAAGCCTAGAATTAAGGACTCTCCTGGCGCACCACTATCATCATCATCATCACCCATCACATCATCGGGGCAACGTAACCCCGCCTTCCAGGCGCCCTACCTCAGAAGTGGGTTACAATTACGCCAATGCCAGGAGAGAACATCTGAAATGTCCATAAAGACAACCTGGGGCATCAAAATATATACATACATATATATATATATATATATTAAAAATTTGCTTAACTGTTATGTTAGCCGCTAGATGGGAGTTGAAGAAATTTCCGCTACCTCTTGTGTGAATTGAGAATACTACATGTATAAGAAAATTGTATGCTTGTCTTGGAATTCTTGGGTAGCTCAGTTGGTTAGAGCGCTAAAGGTACAGACTTTAGAGACTCGAGTTCAAATCCCGACTCAAGCATTCTTTTTTCTTTTCATACATATTTGCCTTCATTGCCAAATGTCAAAAATATATTTATAATATCTATATATATATATATCATCATCATAGTACATTCACGAATGTAGGCCATTTGTTGACCTGTTTCGGCCTCAAGAGAAACACCATCCAAAAGTCTTTTGAGTGGACGTCATGGTCTTCTTCTTGGGTTGTAAGGGGTAGTGACGTGTATATAACCTCTCCTACCCAATTCTCATCCTCACCTTCTCGTGGTACAACCCGTTTTCACAAACGAGGCTCTGAGGACCGAGTCACGGCGGTATAACCGTTCCATCGGGTACTGAGTAAATGCGGTATCCTAATGTCTGTCCAGAGACTAAAAGATAGCAGCCCTACCACTGGACTACTTAGCGTCGGGCCAGTAACCTGTCCTAAGGAACTTCAAAACTACTTTCAAGTCTCAACATGAAAAAATCCAGAAGGAATTGAATAATATATATATATATATTATATATATATATATATATATATATAATTTACAGTCTTTTTAGTGAATTTTTATGGTAAAAAAAATAACTTATACCCATTTTTATCGTCCGGCCATGACACGAGAATTGAACGTTCAGGAAAGACAACGTCTGCCGGGTACGCTAGTTTACTATATATTGTACATGAAATGTGCTCATTACATCACAAGAAAAATCAGAGTGTCAATATGATTTTAAGCCCTATTAAAGAATAATTAATAGCTACACGGATGTTGAAAATGTACTCCATGCGAATTAAGACATGTTATAACGTATGATACTTTATGGTGACTCCTGATGTTTAGAAATGACATTTTTATTGTTGCTGTAAAACATTTAACTCCAGGGAATAATAATGCACGGTTCATTTTAATGTAATGTCCATTTAGTAACATATAAATAGCACCAACATAAAACGTGTCGCTGAAAGAGTACACGATAAATTTGTTCATATATGAATGTTACATTCCATCGTTTCCCATTATTTTTATGTCAAATAGTACAATTTATATTGACTATTCTTGAATTGCTTGATTTAATGTAACTAGTGAAACATTTATTGCAACATAATTTTTGAAGAATGACTTTCAACTCATTTTGTTTTGTTTGCGTGAAAGCCAATGTATTATATTTGTTTGTAGTCCACCGCTGTGCTATATTATATTTTATATACTTATTATTTATTAATACCGCCAATAAGGGAAATTTTGAGGAGGTGGCTCAATTCAAATACCTAGAAACAATAATCACAAATAGAAATGAGATGCACAAAGAAATTAAACATAGGCTTGATTCTGGAAATGCGTGCTATTATGCATTGCAGAGACTCTTGACGTCCCAACTCCTTTCAAAAAACGTTAAACTGAAAATATATAAAACTATTATTCTACCAGTTATATTGCATGAATGCGAAACATGCACTCTTACTTTAAGGGAGGAAAGGAGATTACGAGTATTTGAGAATAAAGTTCTTAGGAAAAATTTTGGACCAAAAAGAGATGTACAGACAGGTGAATGGAGAAGACATGAACTATATGGTCTTTATAAGAAGCCAGATATAATGAGAACAGTTAAGCCTCGTAGAATGCGATGGGCTGGACACGTGGGAATGAAATACGTGCATGGAAGCTTCTTGTAGGAAAACCAGAGGGAACACGCCCAGTGGGTAGACAAAGAATGAGGTAGGAGAATAATATTAACTATGATTTGAGGGAAGTAGATTATACAGGGGATGACTGGAAAACATTAGCTCAGGATAGGGATATATGGATAGCTTATGTCCGCGCGGCCATGAAGCTACGGGTTCGATAATGTCAGTGAGTTAGTTAGTTAGTTATTTAGTTAGTAATTTTACTATAAACACAAAAACTGAAAGAGACGTAAATGCGAAACTGTCAAGATTTCAGATGATATGTGGAACTATACATAGAACATTAAAGAACAAAACAAGAAGAGATACTAGATTGAAGTTTTATAAAACATTGGCAGTTCCTGCATTACTTTATGGGAGTGAAACGTGGGTAATGACCAAAAAATTACAAAGTTGAATACAAAGCGTAGAAATGAACTTCCTTAGAAGAAGAAAAGGCTGCACAATAATGGATCGGTTAAAGAATAAAGATGTAAGAACAGAGTTAATTATATATAATATATATATATATATATATATATATATATATATCCATTAAATGATAAAATCAAAGCATATAGAGAAAAATGGTTTAGACATATAGAAAGAATAAACGTAACAAGATTACCAAGAGCAGCATTCAACTACAATCCAAAAGGTTCAAGGAATATAGGATGCCAGTAAAAAGATGGACAGAACAACTGTGAGGCGGAACAGGCAATTTTAGCCTAGTCCGTGAAGTGAAGAAGAAGAAGAAGAAGAAGACTAGCCTGTTCCGGCTCCAAATTGCTGCTGTTTCCATCTTTTCTTTGGTCTTCCCAAACGTCTTCTCCCTCATGGCGAATAGCTATATGCTGCTTTTGGTATTCTATTCTCAGTCATCCTTGCCAAGTGTTTCTTCCACTTTGTTCTGTATTTGACTATTGTGTTTAATTCCTCTACTTTTAGTTGTTGTCTTATTTCTGTGTAACATTTTTAAAAGTTACATTATATAGATTCCAGATGCATTGAATAAATTCCAAACCCCTCCAAAATGCATTTGTTGAGAATGCATGTGGCACTGTTGGTCGAATCGTCCGACGGATAGAGACGTTAAATCTGGCAGTTAGTTATCATAGCAGGTATATTACCGTGTATCTGTTTATTGGTTTTTTGTTAAATCTGGAATTGTATTTTTTACCTAATTTCTATATCCCACGCCGTAGCCGAGTGGGTTAAGGCAGGAAGCCTTGGCGCAGAGCTACGGGACTTGCGCTGGTTCGAGACTCCATGGGGGAAGACATTTTCTCATGATATTTCGGCCAGTATGGGATCGGTGTCCACCCAGCATCGTGAGGCATTTGGGTAGCTACAATTAGCAGCGGCTCCAGGTTGAGAAAACCAGCTATAACGGCTGGGGGACTCGACATGCTGACCACATGTCACCCCTACACGGGCTGGATGATTATCTACCTCTGTGATTGACACATGTGGATGTGAGGCCAGCAGCCGGATGGTAGGCTAAGGGCCTTCTAGGCCTGTCGCGCCAGGAGTTAACGTAATTTCTACTGTTTTTCTTTTGACATAAGTACCCGGATACAAGGTAGAAATTTAAAATTCACTACCTCGCCGGGAACGGAACCGGAACACCGGAGTTGAAGATGGGGACTCCACCGACTACGCCAAGACAACGGACAAGTGTCCAAAAATGTACTTCCTTTATTTGCAGGTGAGATAAATAAAAACTAAATAACGAAAAAAAGAAAATAAATTTTAGAAATAATTGGCATATCTGATTTTTAGGTCATTGGGAGTCATTGATCAATCACATTTCAATTATGTTTTATTTACAACCAATCTCAGTCGTTTTTCACCTCGATTTTATCAGTTTAATTTTATCACTGTAAAATCAAGCTCCTCATTTTTACTAATCTGAATAGATCAAAACATTATTTTGCAGTGACTATATGTGGCTACCAGATTATGTAATATCGTGATTGCGGAAGATAAAATGAAAATATTTGTAGCAATTGATTATACCACAAAAAAAAAGAAACTTTCTTAAACGTATTTTTCCCAGGTAATAACGTTCCAGAAAAATATAATTGACATATTTACATCATAGGACATCAGAAATTAATTAATATACAGTTTTATGTGTTTTATTTTTTCTCCGCCAGGATGCATTCCTACAATATTGCGATCGTTTGGCAATAAATAATATGATCTGGTTGCAGTGATAAACAAGTGAAACATAACGTTTCTTATTTGTTTTTAAACATTGCCGTTTACATTAAATATATAAATATTTTAAAATAACTATATTAAAATAATGATTTGTGAGTAAGCAGCTTAATTTTATTCGTTAAATAGTCCTAACAAATGCCACTCTTAATTTCCAAATTCTCTAGATAAATTCACGACTCACGAAGAGAGGAGTGAATTTATCGATAATTTGGAAATCACTCGTGGCATTACTTATGATAAAGTCACAGCTGTAGGATAATGTATAAAGAATGAGGAATCACTTAAAAGTTTGTTTTTAAAAGAATACAAGTAGAAACTTTGATAACCTTAAACCTTTGCTGAGACCAAGTGTATAAAATGCTGCTACGCTGCATTATAGTATCTAGTGTATCAAATTATAGTATTCTAAAATGTGTGATAGGAGAATGAAACTAGAAGTGGATAAAGTAGGAAGTATCTGAGAATATGGAAAGTACATGCTGATCGGCAAGTTGCTTCGATTCGCAGACCGTACCATCGAGCGGGCAACAAGCTGCTCTGCGCTACCAACCTGACAATAATAAGCTGTTTAACAGATAATATTTTCCTCGCAACTTCATTGAATTCAGATGCAGCGGGCCGAGTTAAATTCTCGATCGAGACAAATTTCTTGTATGGGGGTTTTCAGGTTTTTTTTTTTTCTCATCTGTAAAACAAAATTCAGGAAACTTTAAAGACCAAATAGTTCCCGAACTACATGTAGCCATCATAATCATCCATCATGTTTGCCTTGTTTAAAAACAGATTACAAATACACAATAGAAATATAGTGACTAATATAATCTAAAATCAAGTAACAATATTTGTAATGCAAATCATTATTATATGTAACTAACCAATTAATCCCAGCTGTATTAAGGGGTGTTTTAGTAGTAGTAGTAACAGTAGTAATAGTAGTAGTAGTAGTAGTAGTAATATGCAATTTTATAATTAGAGGGTCTTTTCGAAGGGCGTTATCAATAAATCGGTATTTTAGATATTGATTCTACTAAATGTTGCTTAATAGGCAGCGCGCCGAGGAGTATCTATAGGATTTCATGGGTTGAAGTCACTACTTCTAGTAGAATTCATGGTATTCATCTTATTACTCTAACATAAAGGAAAACCAAAGACCCGGTCTACCAATTATTTAATATTACTGAACTCAAAATAAACATTAACAAGACAAAATAAAATTACATATGAGTTAAACATTCAGTATCTCAAGTTAACATATTATAGAACGAGCCGAATATTGATTGAATTTAGATGCAGCATTTACTATTAATTTTTCTCAAGAAAGATATATAAAACTCAGATTTTACCAATAGAATAAAGACGTTATAAATATCTTTAATGTATTAATTTTTAGAACTTAACTTTTTATATAATTCCCTAAGACACTCCTGAAAATCTTGAAAAATAAAAGAAAACTCTACTTACGTAAACTGCCCAGCAGAACGGCTGACGTCTGCCCTGGGCGGACCCAGGGATCTCTCTCTCTCTCTCTCTCTCTCCTCTCTCTCTCTCTCTCTCTCTCTCTCTCTGGGCTCAGTTTTTATCGTATTTTCCTTAGGTATGGCATAGCTAAAAGTTTCTGGAATGTTCTGTTGAGTTATTTAATTTCGAAAATTTCCTGTCTCTTATCGCAAGATAAAATGTTATTTCGGGAAAACTTTGGATATTATTTGTGTCAAAATAACATGTTTCTAAATCTTTCTAAATGAGTTGTTACAACTTGTTTGTTCAGTAGAAGCTGCAGGGTGATTCAATATTTAATATGCCAATTATTTAATAAAACGGTATAATATTAATCTAGTTAAGCCCGTGATTAATCAAGTTAAACCCGTGTTACAACAAGGAATTTGCAGCTATCGCCGCCTTTCTATCCCTAATTTCCAACTTTCTCTATCTTGAGCATTTTTCCCTTGAAGTCCGCGTACAGAAACAGCTTCCCTGATATTATTATACCATTATCTTCTTGAATTTCCACGCTTCCTTCTGTAAGGTGGTGTCCATTTAAATATTCTCTTTGGTAATCTTTCTTCTTCCATCCTCTATAAGTTCTAAATCATTTCAATTCTCTTTTCTGTATCCTATCTATCACAGTCTCTTCTACATTTATTCTCCTCTTTATTTCTCCATTTCTTATACTTTCCAGTCTATATACCCTTTCACTTCTTCTTAAATTACACTGAGCAACAAAAAATAAACTTTTTTTTGTCTCAGGAAGAAAAATGTGTGATTTTGATAGTATTTTTCTCCAGAATTCAAATATGATATCGTTTTTTCTCCATCACGCAAGGTTTCCGAGAGAACAGGCATTTATAATTTCAAACACTTTAATATCTTCTACGTTCGTAACTACACAATATTCGAACATTCGGACTCAACTAGAAAGTAAGATATGACGATTTTCTGCTATATTTCGCCTGTGGAGCTTCCCTCTTGATGGTCCACCAATAATCGGCCAGTATATTAGGATTCCATTTGTTTTATATCTATTTTCCATAGCTGAAATCTCCTGATGAAAGTGTTCCCCGTGCTCATCACTCACTGCGCTAAGATTTTCCGGCAAGAAATCTGGGTTTATTAAAAAAATTAATTATTTAAATTCATTAATTGAAATTGATATAAAAAACTGTGGGCGATGGAGAAATTCCGAATACATATTTGAAAACACGATAAAAAAACTGTATTAAGTACAACTATTGGTACTCATGAGACCAAAATCATGTTGACCAGTGTTATCAATTTCCACCGCTGCAATTTCATGTTCAATACCCTTACCTCACAATCATAGCATAGTACAGTCTCAACCAAAATCCTATCTGTGTGCGCTTTAGTCTTCCTGGATATATTTTTATCCCACCATTTATAACTACGTACAACCTGCAACAAATCGAAGAAATCTCTTTTTTGAAGATGTTTTAACTGGTCTGGCAGTTAATGTCCAGTTCTCGCTGCCATGAATGTATTTAGTTTCAATAGTTAATATTTTTAACTATTTCATTTTCATTCAAGACCGGATAACTTTTAGAGACCCGTATATTCCCAATATTTTTAAATTTTAAAATCGTCAAAAATGTACAGAAGGATCTATTTTATATGTAAAAAAAGTTTAAGTGAATTTTTGCTGTTCTTTCAAAATAAGTAAAATAATTCTGTCTTAAAGGGGAAAAAATCCTGTGGTCTGAGCGGGAATCAATCTAAAATTTTTCTAGCTTCATTGATATGCGGTTCTACATCTGTTGTTTCAATGTCATTTTTAGTTACTGAAGTATCTATATACGTAAATATAGGGTGATTCAAAATTGACTTTACAACTTTACAAGCTTATAGAAATTTATTTAGAAGACCTACAGAATTGATTTTAATGTCATATGATAGCACAACTCATCAAGTTTTCACCGACATAGTTTTATAGTACTTAGTTCTCTCACCGCGTGAGCTAACGTAGTTCATATCAAAATGGCTGCTTTCACAGGTGCCGAGCATGCTCGTTGTGTGTTTTTGTTCGAAGAAACTAAATCTGCGACAATTGTTCAGCGTAGATTTCGTGCCCAGTATGGTAAGGATCCTCCTAGCAGGCCAACAATTTATTCTTGGCACCAAACATTTGTTAGGACTGACTGTTCTGTAGTCATTCCAAGCATACCGGCCGTCCACGTACGGCTGAAGCTGTGGTTGAACAAGTGAGGGATAGCTTTGCTCGGAGCCCTGGGATATGACATTTAAACCAATTCTGTAGGTCTTCAAAACTTGATGAGTTGTGCTATCATATGACATTTAAACCAATCCTGTAGGTCTTCTAAATAAATTTCTATAAGCTTGTAAATTTGTAAAGTCAATTTTGAATTAACCTGTGTAATAGGCTGTCCATCATTAATTAAATTTCATATTTATCGGAATTATGAACCAAATATTCTGTTTTAAGGGTATTAATATACATGTAATATTCTTTTATAATCATATTATCATCTGCGTTTTCCTCAAATGTTAATATTTAGGCTAAATTATTGGAAACGTCATGTTAACATTGCAGACATCTACATACTGTACTTAATCATTCCATCAGTATTGATTTTAAAACGTGAATTATATCTGATATTCGTAGCTTCTCTTGAATTTTGTATTTCGTAACAGATTCACGGCTTATATTTTATGCAAACAGCCGGATGAAGAATATAAATAACATATGTTATTGTATAATTTCCAAGTGCATTATAACCTACTCTTCGTAGAGGTATCAGCGAATTTAATACGATACGATGTATTCAATTTCGTAAGATCCGGGTGGTTCAATTTCTGGAAGCGTAAATGTTCTCTATTCTTAAACGCTTTTTTTATATTTATATATTTCGCGTTCCTTATTGTACACATTCTGAATTCCTATTGCCTATAACCAGGCTTAGGATTTTTAGAAGTAATTTAAATTATAGAAAAGGAAAGGAAAAGACACTTAAATAATAAAAAAAGAGATAAAAAAGTAGCCTCGTTTATAGCCCATTACTGTCATTTATTTTTAAAAATTGAAAGTTTACGAAAAACACGTTAGTACGTATTTATAAAACAATATAGTTTTTAACTCCTAAATTGGCAATGTACCCTATAGGATACATTAATTGGTTTAATATACTTGACATTTTTAATAAAACAGAAGGAAATGAATGAGAAAAATAACTTAATTGTGCGTCCAATTACACAATATATCTGATAATAACAGTTATGCACGATCTCGTTTTCACTGCGGTCCGACACACTTTTGCCAATTTAAGGACTAAACAAGTTTGTCGTAAGTATCTAAATACTAAGATCAAAATGAAACGAAAATATTCTATTTTATGGTGTGCTGCATTTAAATTTAGTTTTTTTTTTTTTTTGTTTTGTTCTACTGATAGCAGATGATCACTACTGCCACGTTCATGGCAAGGTGACGAGAAGTTAATTCAATATTGATAAATTGTGATTTATTATTTATAATATTGTAAACTAATTTAAAATATACAATTTGATACATCAAATTTAAAAAAAAACAACAAAAAAGTTCAGAAAAGGAGTAAAAAGCATATTATCCTCAGAGTGATAAAAAACAAGAAATCGCAAAAAAAAAAAAAAAAAAGAGAAAGAAAGGGATAGAGAATTATCAATTTTAGGCAACATCTTACTCATTAGTTTATTTCAAGAAGTTATAATTCGCTTTCATGAGACATTTAATAATGTAGATTGTCCCCCTAACTTTCATGAAACCGGACGAGCCAACAGGCTTAATCCCTGGATGATGATTATTATTATTATTATTATTATTATTATTATTATTGTTACTATTATTATTATTATCATTATTATTATCATTATCATCATCTTATCATCATCATTATCATTATTATTATTTATTATTATATTATCACTATCATTATCATTATCATCATCATTATCATCATTATCGTCATCATTATCATCATTATTAATTATTATTATTATCATCATTATTATCATTATCACTATCATCATTATCATCATCATAATTATCATCATAATCATCATCATAATTATCATCACCATTATCATCATTATTAATTATTATTATCATTTTCATCATCATTATCAATATCATTATCATCATCGTCATTATCATCATTATTATCATAATTATTATTATTATCATCATTATCATTATCATCATTATCGTCATCATTCATCATCATCAGCATTATTATCATCATTATAATAATAATAATAATAATAATAATTATTATTATTATTATTATTATTATTATTATTATTAATTTGCCTTATAAACAAGAAGTGCGCACTGAAAGTCCCAAGCCTACTTATAACCAATGGTATCTCTAATGTATTATATTATGGGTTATGAACTGCTCTACCGAGAATGGAACCTGATTGATTGATCGAGAAAACTGTATGTTTTCCTTTAACATATCTTATATGCGAAAATTCTGAAAGAATAATTAGATAGGCAAGAATAATACCTACATAAAACAAAAATTACAGTATATATATATATATATATATATATATATATCCACCGCTGTGATCTCGAGGTAGCGTGCTGCCTTGTCACGCAGCGAGCCCGGTTCGATTCCCGGTTGGGACAGCTGGGTGAGGTTTTTTTCGGGGTTTTTCCTTACCTGTAAGAGAAATGTCAGAAGCTTAGGACCCAACGGTCTCCGAAAATCATCCGGCCATCATCACCATCATCCTTATCATTACCATCATCATCCTTCACCAGTGTGGAAAGCAACGGGAAGCTACCATACATATAATTCCCTAGTAAAGCTGCATAGCATAGCATGAAATTGCTATGATTGCAGTGAAAGACCAGCCTTCAGGCAGAATTACTATAGATAGATGAAAGAACTAACTAACTAACTCACTGGCACTATCGAACCCGTAACTTCATGGCCGTGCAGACATAAGCTCTCCACGCATCCCTACCCTGAGCTAATGTTTTCCAATCATCCCCTGTATAATTCTACTTCCTTAAATCATAGTTAATGTTGTTCTCCCACCTCATTCTTGGTCTACCAACGGGAGTTTTCCCTCTGGTTTTCCTACAAGAAGCTTCCATGCACGTCTTTCATTCCCCATTCGTGCCACATGTCCTGTCCATCGCAGTCTACGAGACTTAACTGTTCTTATTATATCTGGCTTCCTATACAATCATGTAGCTGACTATTATGTAGTTTTCTCCGTTCACCTGTCTGTTCATCTCAAAAAATTTTCTAAGAACTTTATTCACGAATACTCGTAATAAGAGTCCATGTTTCGCATTCATGTAATATGACTGGTAGAATAATAGTTTTATATATTTTCAGTTTAAAAAATAATAGTAAGTAAAAGTAAAATAAAGTGATCCCACTACAGGCTTCAGGAGACCCTTGTGGCAGTAGGAGGTTAAAATTTACACTTTTTCTGGACAATCGGCACTTTATGTCAGCACTGCGTGACCGCCGCGTTTACCCGCAGAACAAGCGTCTGGTACTCATTTCTGTTAGAGACTGAGTGGACCCCAGGGCAAGTGCCGCCAGAGGTTAGAGTCAGTTAAAAAATCTTGATCCCACCGGGACTCGAACCCTCAACCTTCCAGCTTGTAGCGCAGTGCCTTAACCACTACACTACGGCAGAATAATAGTTTTATATAATCAATTGAGTTGGTGTTTACTTGATGAAAATCCATATTTATTAATTAAATAGTTTTATATATTTTCAGTTTAAAAAATAATAGTAATAACTATTATTATTTATTTATTTATTTATTTTAACCATAAGGTCTTCCTTTACACTTCTCCAGACAAGAAATAAGAATAATCATGGAGCACAGTAAATGACAAGAAGATAAGAGAAGTAAGGAGTGTAATAAAGTAAGTAAAGTTGTGGTAATTAGCCAAATAAGAAGAAGAAAATAAGGAGGAAAGGAGATGATGAGAACGGTGTCGTAAGATGGAGGTTCTGCAGGAAATGAAATGGCACTGATATAGGGAATATAAAATTCTATTGCTCGTTCGAGACAATCTAATTAAAAGTCTCAGCAGAAACGTTTCTGCTCGCACAGGTACTAAGTTAGGGAACTGATTAAGCTAACAGGAAATCAAATTCATTTTAAGTAATAAGAGGAAATCAATTTTTGCTACATTCAGATTTCATTTCCTGCTGTAAGAGTGGAAATAACATTGATTTAATATACTCGAGTTCGAAATATTCACTTACAGACTAACCTTATATTGACATTGAATTAATGCAACAAATTCAAATATTCTGGTGAATCTTTATGAGTAATTTTAAATAATAATAATAATAATAATAATAATAATAATAATAATAATAATAATAATCAGGAATGTTTCTGTAGTGACAACAGGTACCACAACAAAAATATATTCTTACTCTAGTTCTTCCTTTTCATCTAATGTATAATATTTAATAATCATAATAATAATCATAATATATAATAATAATAATAATAATAATGTAAATTAACCACCATCAAGAATATTATGTGATAATGTGTGACTTTCATCAAAACATCCTTCTTCCTGCAGCATCTTCCGATTTAATCCAATCTCCATCTTTAAAACAATATATAATATAATATAATATAATATCATCTAATATAATATAATATAATATAATATAATATAATATAATATAATATAATATAATATAATATATATACTCTACTTAATAAATATAATATAATAGAATATAATAATAATAATAAATAATAATACTTTATTTATTCTGGCAGAGTTAAAGGCAATAAGGCCCTCTCTTCCACTCAACCAGTCACAATTACAAATGAAATAGTCGGACAAATCTAGATATACACTATACATAATTCATAAACAGTTAAAGGTAACATAAATGTAAACAATGTAAATGTCATGTACAAACAACATTTTATAGGGTAATAACAATAATGATACGATACTAATAATAATAATAATAATCTAATCATACTAATAATTAATAATATAAATAAATGATACATTATCCGGGAAACAACCAATTAAGATTATATATATTTTTTCCTACCTGGATAATAATGAAGTCGAGTTATGAGCCAATATAAATTTAGATTTCTTTTCAAAGATGCCAATGGCCGGCAGCCCCTTATTTCTTTTGTGGTAGTATATATCTAATATACAGGGTGGACCGCTCGAATGGACCTAATTTCAATTGCTTGTTACTCTGGCAAACGGTTGAAGATAGAAACTTCAAAACAACGTTCATATTACAGAAAAACTCACCAAGTTTTGATATCCAGATCACCACATCTCTATATGAGCCCCAGCAGTCACTGTGACGATATCAAAGCGATGAACAATTTCTTGCCAAGTACGTTGGAGTATGTCCTTCTGGAATGTTCTCAATAGCCTCTATGATGCGCTCACGAAGATCACGAAGGTCTTTGACTGGGGTGGTGTTGAAACTTTATCTTTGACATATAGCCCCAGAGAAAGAAATCCAGTGGTGTTAAAATCGGGAGATCTCGGGGGCCACGCGATTGGGTCCTCCCTACCAACCAACGGCCAGGGAAAATGTTGTCCAAAGTCGTACGAACTTCATTGGACCAGTGGGGAGGAGCACCATCTTGCTGGAAAACGATGTTAGGCTGCAGTTTGTTTAATTTGTGGAAAGAAGAACTGCTCCAGCATGTCAAGATATGTGGTACCACGAACAGTTTTCTCGGCGAAGAAAAACGGTCCAATGACCTTATTATGTGACAAACTGCACCAAACATTCATCTTCGGACTATCACGAACATGCTCTTGAATAGCGTGAGGATTCTCCGATCCCCAGATACCGCACATTATGCCGGTTTACCTTGCCTGACAAATGGAAGGAAAGTGGCTTCGTCCGAGAAGAAAATCTTGGTCATGAAGTCAGGATCAGCGCCGAGACGGTCCAGCATCGTATTGGCGAATTCCACTCGTTTCGGCATGTCATTCGGCTCCAGACGTTGCACTAACTGCACTTTATATGCGTGCAGTTTGAGGCGTTTGTGGACAATCCGTTGTAATGTCGATTTTGGTATTTGAAGTTCCCGCGAAGCTCTTCTTAATGACTTCCGGGGGCTTCGCTCAAATGCGGCTTGAACATTTGCTACCATTTCATCGGATGCTCTGCGACCACCACCATGCTTCTTCAACACAGATCCTGTAGCTAATAATGTATCACGCCACTTCTTTATGCTTCTAGCAGTTGGAGCATCACGGTTTAAACACACGCCGGAACTCCCTTTGAACTCTAATGATTGATTTAAACTCCGCATACCACAAAAACAGCTTGCGCTTTCATCTGCGGAGTCGCCATTTTCACAAACAATTAAATCTAAGAACGAGAAACGTATCTTTGTGCCATCTACCGACAGGATTCGAAACTTGGTGAGTTTTCTGTACTATGAACGTTGTTTTAAGTTTCTATCTTCAACCGTTTGCCAGTAACAAGCAATTGAAATTAGGTCCATTCGAGCGGTCCACCCTGTATAATATAATATAACATAACATAACGTAACGTAACGTAACGTAATGTAATGTAATGTAATATAATATCCATCCATAGTAATTCTGCCTGAGGACAGGTCTTTCACTACATTCAAAGCATTTTCATGCTATGATTTTCAGCTTTACTAGGGAATTATAGGAGTGGTAGCTTCCCGTTGTTTTCCACACCGGTGAAGGGTGATAATAATGATGATGATGGCCGGATGATTTTCGGGGACCTTTAGACCCTAAGCTTCCTGACATTTGTCTTACAGGTGAGGAAAAACCCCGAAAAAACCTCTCCCAGGAGCCTATCACGACCGAGAATTGAACCCGGGCCCGCTGCGTGACAAGGCAGCACGCTACCTCGAGACCACAGTGGTGAACATAATATAATGTCCATCCATGGTAATTCTTCCCGAGGGCAGGTCTTTCACTGCAATCATAGCTATTCATGCTACTAGGGAATTGTAGGTATGGTAGCTTCCTGTTGCTTTCCACACCGGTGGTGGATGATTATGATACTGATAAGGATGATGATGTTGGCCGGATGATTTTCGGGGACCGTTGGGCCCAAAGCTTCTTGACATTTGTCTTACAGGTGAGGAAAAACCCTGAAAAAACCTCATCGAGGAGCCTATCCAAACCGGGAATCGAACCCGAACCCTCAAGATTACAGCAGTGGACTTAATATAATAGATCATCGGTTGATTAATGTGTTTGACATGGTCCGATTCCTAATAGCCAATTTTGTCGGTCCTTCCTATCTCCTGGTTGTAGATGTTTCTCCTTCATGTATAAATATATTACCTGACTCCAGGAGGCTTTAGGTCTTCCTCTGCTTCGTCTTCCGTCAGGTTTCCATTCCAAAACACATTTTGGTAGCCGATCCTCTTCTATTCGCCGGACATGTCCGTACCTTAATAAAATAAAATATAATATAATACAATACCATACCAAACCATACAATACAATATAGGAATTATGCTTTTTTTGTTCAGTATTATTTATATAAGTTTTAATTTTAATATCACGCATGCCTGATTAAGTTCATGAAATATAAAGGTAAACAAATAAATAAAGGATTAAGAAAAAAATATCATAAGTAATGCCAGGAGTCATTTCCAAATTATTGATAAATTCACGTGAGGAGTGAATTTACCTAGAGAATTTGGAAATCAAGAGTGGTATTTGTTAGGACTATTTAACGAATACAATTAAGCTGTTTACTGACAAATCATTATTTAAATATAGTTATTTTAAAATATTTATATATTTAATGTAAACGGCCATGTTTGAAAACAAATGAGAAACGATTGGTACGCTTCATTTGCTTCATTTGTTCATCACTGCAACCAGATCATATTATTTATTGTCAAAGGAACGCAATATTGTAAGAATGCACTCTAGTGGAGAAAAAATGAAAATCATCAAACTGTGTATTAATTCATTTCTGATGTCGTATGATGTAAATATGAAAATTATATATTTCTGGAATGTTATCACCTGGGAAAAAATACATTTAAGAAAGTACAAACAGTGGTTTCTTTTTTTGGTGGTATAATCAATTGGTACAAATGTTTTTATATTAACTCCCGCATGCGCTATGTGTTGGCATTCTTGCACTATATATACATCTGGTAGCCGTATTTCTTACAGAGTCACTCACTGCAAAATAATGCTATGACCTATTCAGAATGTTAAAAAGGAGGTGCTTTCTTTATTACGATAAACTTTAGTTGATAAATTCTAGGCTAAACACGACTGTGATTGGTTGTAAATAAAAAACATTGAAATGTGATTGGTCATTGACTCCCATTTGGGACATGAGTTAAATAGTCATATTATATTGTCCCGTAATAAAATTACAACTGAATATTGAAGAAAATAGCCATGAAATCATAAATTGGTCGGAAACGGGATTGGAACTCGGTACATCCCGACTTAGTGCTATCTCATCAGTTAAACGTGTTCGGTAAGGTTCACTATACGTAATTGAAGTCTTCAACTTTTTGATTTACTTCTTTCTTACTTATATGTATGTATATACCCCATATGTCCACCGCTGTGGTCTCGAGGTAGCGTGCTGCCTTGTCACGCAGCGGGCCCGGGTTCGATCCCCGGTCGGGGCAGTTTTCCTGGGTGAGGTTTTTATCGGGGTTTTTCCTCACCTGTAAGACAAATGTCAGGAAAACTTTAAGGCCCAAACGGTCCCCGAAATCATATGGCCATCATCATCATCAACACCCTTATCATTATCATCATCATCATCATCATCCTTCACAGGTGTGGAAAGCAACGGGAAGCTACCACACCTACACAATTCCCTAGTAAAGCCGCAAGCATAGCATGAAAATGCTATGAATGCAGTGAAGGACCTGCCTTCGGGCAGAATTACTATGGATGGATACCCCATATGTCGCACTTGGAGACACGGGTGATCCCTAGCGGAAATTTCGGTTAAATTTTGCACGCATCCTTTTAATTCAGGCTTGCTGTTCTTTTACAAGCTTGAAAATCTTCAAGTCTCGCGCCGTAGCCGAGCGGTTAAGGTAGGAAGCCTTGGCGCAGAGCTACGGGACTTGCGCTGGTTCGAGTCTCCATGGGGGAAGAAATTTTCTCATGGTATTTCGGCCAGTATGGGACCGGTGCCCACCCAGCATCGTGAGGCAATTGGGTAGCTACAATAAGTAGCGGCTCCAGGTTGAGGAACCAGCTGTAACGGCTGGGGGGCTCGACATGCTAACCACATGTCACCCCTACACTGGCTGTTGATCATCTATCTCTGTGATTGACACATGTGGATGTGAAGGGCCAGCAGCCGGCTGGTAAAAGGGCAACCGCTGAAAAGTGGAAAGACCCTCAATCGGAATCGGTCAGTAAATTCTGTGTTACTATTGTTGTCTTCTTATGTATTTTCTGGATTTTTATTTATTTTTATTTTAATTATTGAGTAGTGAATATGTATTAATGAGTATTGTTATGCAATCCTAACCCAGCATTTTCCTTGGTGACTGAGAAGAACTGGAGAAAACTCAGTCAGGTTTGTCGACAAGGGATTTGAACCCGGTCCTAGAAACTCAAATGCAATTCGTTCGGTTTAACTTGTTTTCTTTTCAAGGTTTTAACCCGTAGTTATGATAAACAGGACGCAATGATGATGATAAAGTTGGAGGCTTTAGACTACAATATTGTATACTTGAATGAGTACTGTAATACAACTTTGATAGAACAAAGGTTTCAACTATAAACAGTTTACTCAAACAGAAAGCTCAAGTTTGTTTACGAAGGTAAATGAAGACACATAGGCCTAATGTTTCCGCAATTTTTAATAAGAACATCTATAGGACTATAGTTACATTTTGAGTTAATGAGTAGAATAGGTCCACCGGCTGTGGTCTGGAGGTAGCGTGCTGCCTTGTGACGCAGCGGGCCCGGGTTCCATTCCCGGTCGGGACAGGCTCCTGGGTGAGGTTTTCTCGGAGTTTTTCCTAACCTGTAAGACAAATGTCAGGAAGCTTAGGGCCCAACTGTCCCCGAAAATCATCCGGCCATCATCATCATCCTTCACCGGTGTGGAAAGCAACGGGAAGCTACCTCACCTATAATTCCCTAGTAAAGCTGCAAAGCTTAGCATGAAAATGCAGTGAAAAACCAGAATTACTATCTATGGAATAGAATAGATCTTTTCTATCGTTTACTTTCAAAACTTATTATCTCCAAAAAGTACAAAAATAAGTTTTTTTTTATAACCCGACCAATTTTCCTGGGCCGAATCAAATGGTAGAGCTATGATTGAGAAAAAAGTAATACATCCCATTTAAAGTGGATTGATAAATTTAACTTTTCAATCAAAACTTGATAAACTTCTATTCTATAGTGTTGCCCTAGGGCAGGTCCTTCATTGCAATCATAGAATTTTAATGCTGTGTTTTGCAGCTTTACTAGGGAATTATTACAGGTGTGGTAGCTTCCCGTTGCTTTCCACACCGGTGAAGGATGATGATGATAATGATGAGGATAATGATGATGGCCGGATGACTTTCGGGGACCGTTGGGCTCTAAGCTTCCTGAAATTTGTCTTACAGGTTAGGAAAAACTCCGAAAAAGACTCACCCAGGAGCCTGTCCCTACCGGGAATCGAACCCGGGCCCGCTCCAAGACAAGGCAGCACGCTACCTTGAGACCACAGCGATCATAATATTTTCCAACAAATATTTATAATTATACAGTCACTTTAGATTTTTTTTTCTAAACTGAATATAATTAATTTTATTTATTAGTCATTTTATGTCATTGGAGATATTAATATGATTTTAATTCAACAGGTGGCACCTCTATGCTCTTTAGAACTTTTATTAAAGGTTTTGTACGATATATTTGTTTTTTTTTCCCCAAAGTTCGTATTTCAAAGCTTAAGAAATTAGTTATTTTTTGTCAAAACTTGATACATTCAATGTTAATTTTGTAATTAGGCCCAAATGCAAGTGTATATAAAATTTCTATTTATGTATATATTAATCTAGATATGGATATCTACAAGACTGTATTTCAATGGATTTACGCGTTCCCTATTTTTTTTTTTTTTGCATTATACTGGTCAACATGATTTTTGTCTCATGAGTACCAATAGTTGTACTTAGTGCAGTTTTTTATCATGTTTTCAGATATGTATTCGGAATTTCTTCATCACCCATAGTTTTTTTTATTTCAATTTCAATTCATGGATTTAAATAATTATTTTTTTAATAAACTTTTTTCGTCCTTTTGTCCATTGTAAAATAAAACTGGGAACACTTTCATCAGGAGATTTCAGCTATGGAAAAGAGATATCAAGGCAAATGAAATCCTAATATGCTGGCCGATTATTGTTGGACCTTCAAGAGGGATGCTCCCCAGGCGAAATATAGCAGAAAAAGTCATTTCTTTCTTTTTCTAGGTGAGTCCGGAATGTTCGAATATTGTGTAGTTACGAATGTAGAAAATATTAAAATGTTTGAAATTATAAATTCCTGTCTCTCGGAAACCTTGCGTGATGGAGAAAACCCGATACCATATTTGAATTCAGGAGAAAAAATACTATGAGAATCACATATGTTTCTTCTGAGAAAAAAAAAAATTTGTGTAAAATCACATAAAGTGGATAATATATTGAGTTTTGAAAGTAAGCTTCTCAATTTGGATTAGAAGTATTTAATAGGTTTCTTTCTTGTTTTCTTTTATGTTAATTTAACCTGTTCCTTGATTGATAACATGATCTGTCGAGAGATAATTTTAAGCTCTGAAACGCACTTCGTTTATTCATTTTTTTGACCACATAAGCAGATGGAGAGCTTCTCTGCATGAGTGATCAGTAGAGCCCGGATTTGTATGCATAATAAAGTACTAAATATGCATGCAAATATGCATGAAAAATGTAGAAAATGTGCACTCTAAATATGCAAAAACAGATTTAAAACAACAAAAACTAAACAAATAATAAGCACATGCGAAATTAAAATCTTAAGAACTATTCAGGGGAAAACATTATTTGATAAAATACACAACACAGAAGTTAGGAACAAATGCCATATTCAAGACATAACCAAATTTATTATAGATAGACGAAAATATTGGAAGGGTCATATAGAAAGAAAACCGGCTTGCAAAAAGAGCTAAAGAAGATAGACTAATGGACGGGAGAAGAACAAGAGGAAAACCAGCCAAGAGATGGAATGACAATGAATGCACATCCAATACGTCTTCCTCCGAGGAGTGATTTTCGAAATAAACAGGATGAAAATCCTACAAATTAAGTTTAAGAAGAATGAAGAGATGAAGATTGTAAAAAATCAAATTATTTGTCTTGTGGGTTGTCTTAGCTTATTCCTGGCTGTTACAGTAGATAAGGAAGGTTTTCACGGGTGAAGCTCCTTCATCTGTCAGTCAAGAAGGGTTTATACAATGAAAATATCATTTCTATACTTTATCCGCTCTTAGAGTGATCCTAACATATACAAACGCGAATTATATCCTTCCGCCATTCGCGCCACAATTACTGTCACATTTTACAGGGAGATGACGACACAGCAACAGAAGACTTGACACTTTCATCCATTTTGTTTCATGACAATCGACTGATGCATGACTCAAATGCATTATTTATACGTAATAAACTATTTTAAGCTGTCATTATTGATTAAGTGTAATAAATATTTTCTATGTTTTGAATATTATTATTTTCATATAAGAACAGACCGTATATTTAATCTCTGTGAAAGAATAAAATATTATCAAAATGCTTATCTTCAGCACGTATTACGAACGTATGAACAGAGCATACCAAGAAGAATGTATGATTATAAACCAAAAGGGAGAAGAATGTTGGGAAGACCATTGAAGAGATTGAAGGACCAATTCGACCTACAATGAGATCGGAACAGGCCATTGGACTTAATCATTGTTGTTGATGATGATTATTATTTTCATTCGCGTAGAATAACAAGTATATTTAGAGGACATATTTTTAGTTTTAATGAAGGGAACTACTTTTTCGCGTACTTATTACTTCTATAACGTATGTCGGTGTCCTTAACCATTGAAAAGCGAGCAGGTCACATGGTTTTGTTTTTGATGAGGATTACTTTAAGAGCGGACAGCCTTTACATCACATGATGTCACTGGTGCATGTGAAAAACACCACAGTTCTTCTACGGTGAATTCCTCTTCGGTTATAATTTTTTCACTATCACCAGAGAGCATTTTGCTATTTGACAAATTGTATTGTAGCCACGATTTTTATTTAATACTTCACTAAACTTATCAAATGCGATTTTAGCAAAACCGTAATATTATTTCTCAAGGTCCACGGGTATTTGCCCTCTTACACAGATGTAAATATACACGTTACGCTTATATCAAATGGATTGCAGATACTTTATTAATTTAAAACATATATTAATAATTGATGAATTACTAGTAATTAGCAGAAGCGAACATTATAATTTAATACCATAGTTTAGGAGTAAAATATGCATCTATACATTAAAAATCTAAAATAAGCATTTTACACCAGAATATGCATTTCTATGCATTATCAAATACTTCTCAAATTGTATGTGAAGGGACCACTTACATGTAAATCATTACCACATACGTTTTAATGCGTAAAAGAAAACATGCATTTCGCACACAAATCCGGGCTCCGGTGATCAGTTCTATGTCAGAGCCATTTCTGAGGAAAACACGAACATTTAAGACAGAACACACCATGCAATTTATATATATATATATATATATATATATATATATATATCCATCCACAGTAATTCTGCCCGAAAGCAGGTCTTTCACTGCAATCATAGTATTTTCATGTTATGCTTTGCAGCTTTACTAGGAAATTGTAGGTGTGGTAGCCTACCGTTGCTTTCCACATCGATGAAGAATGATGATGATGATGGCCGGATGACTTTCGGGTACCGTTTGGCCCTAGGCTTTCTGACATTTGTCTTACAGGTGAGGAAAAACCCCGAAAAAATCCTCACCCAGGATCCTGTCCCGACCGGGGATCGAATCCGGGCCCGCTACGTGACAAGGCAGCACGCTACCTCGAGACCACAGCGGTGGACTTTATATATATAAATATATACATACATATATTCATATTAAACAAGGCGGATATGATATTTATAATTATGATGATCAGATGCCGTTCAGTCGGCTGCGATGAATTAGTGGTTATGCTCCTTGCCTCTGGTCCCGAGAGTTGCGGATTCAAACCCTAGCGAGGTCGACGGATTTCTTTTAGGGTCGAAAGATCAAAGGAGCAAGCTCTCCCTCAAGCCTGAATAAAAATACCTCTAAGCAAAATTTACCGACCTCATCATTCTAATACGTAATATCTTAGTTGTCTGCTAAATATATAATCGATCCGGTATGTTGACCGCATATTATTCATGACATCTTGTAATCTTGTACGCCCATGTTTCCCTTAACAGAGATTTAGGCGCTCTCCCCCTATAGGGACGAATTTGAACCATACTAATTCAGTTACACTTGTTTTCATATAGATGTCATTTGAATGGTCCGTGGTCAGCGTTCCGCCTCATACTGCCATCTAGGAAACCAAGGTAGTACTAGGACGGGAAAATTCGGTAAATTTTGCTTAGAGGCCTTTTCATTCAGGCTTAAGGATCTTTTACGAGCCTGAAAATCTTCAGACTTGGGACCTACGGCTTAAAGTCCCTCCCGGAGGACTTCCTCCTTGGATTTTTCCATCCTAAAAAAAATCAATCGACCCCGGCCGGGTTTGAACCCGCGACCCTCGGGACCAGAGGCAAGGAGCATAACCACTAGTCCACCGCGGCCAATTACTCATGACATCTGTGGGCCAATAAGCGTAACTAAATTAACTTGGTCTAGTAACTCTAACAAAGGAGAGGCTACGGCTTAACTTTGAGCTGTTACGCCATTGCAGTAGTAGTAGTTGGTGTTCGGGTCATTTGGGGTTTAGAGTTTTCTCAGATTTGTCTTACATGCTAGAAAAAATCCCCGAGAAAAGCATCACCCAGGAAACTTGACTCGACCGGCGTACGAACAAAATAGGTCTTAGGAGGCCCTTGGGATAGTAGGAGGTTAAGAGTTCCACCTTTTTAGACAATCGGCAATAGAAGTCCAGCCGGGTTTTTCAGGCCTGTGTGACGCCGCCTTTACCTCCAGAACAAGCATCTAATACTCATTTCCATTAGAGGCTGAGTCGATACTATGGCCAGTATAAACGCTCCCTTATTTGTTTCCTATTTTGAAGTTTAGAGATATTCCAGATCCAATAAAAGTGGCGACATCATGAGACATTCTCTCGCCACAACCGGCCGTCGGCAATGGCAGCACTCTGCAGCCGCCCCAACCAGACAGTACGTGCTCCTAGATCTTCGCGCGCCACGAGAGCCCGCGAATCAGTAGCTCAACGGATCCCCTGGCGAGCGGCCGTTGTATTCAATTGTTGCTCAATAAAAGTGAAGAGTGTGTTATTCTTGCAACCTACGACACAACATCCTACAACTGGTGACCCCGACGTGATCTGAACACGCAACTTTATGTAGTGAATGTTGTGTTATTCTTGCATCCCATGACAAGGTGTAATGTGTCGGAACACATAACTCTACCTCATTGTTTTTATCGAACCTGTAGGTTCATGGCAGCGCGGTCATATGCTCTCCATACATCCCTATTTTGAGCTAATATTTTCCAATCATACCCTGTATATTATCCAAACTCCATGGCGCGATAGGCCTAGAAGGCCCTTGGTATACGGACTGCAAAACTTATTTAATAATCCTCAAGATCATATTAAATAAGAAAAAACTAGCATTTATAAAAATTCCTTAAAGTAAATATTGCAAGCAAGAATAAAACTTTACAAGGATTATAAAACTATGTAAGTTTTGGAGACTTATGAAGAGGTATATTCCCTCTTTGAAGTTTTAAATTATTTATTATTTTTTATAGGTTTTAAGTTTCTTTTATATTTCCCTAATTATTTAGTGAACATATTTAAATATGTCTTGAAATTAAAGAAAGTTTAAGAGGAATTAAACCTCTAATTAGTGCTGCTGGCCTCACTTCTACACTTGTTAATCACAGAGGTAGACGATCATCCTGCCGTGGAGGGGTGACATGTGGTCAGCATGTTGGGTCCCCCAGCCGTTATAGTTGGTATTTGCTACCTGCAGCTGCTACTTACCCAAATTACTTACGATGCTGGGTGGGAACCAGTCCCATACTATTAGAAATTTCACGAGAAAACTTCTCCGCCATGAGGGCTCGAACCAGCGCAAGTCCCGTAGCTCTGCGCAAAGGCATCTTGCCTTAATCACTCGACTACGGCACGGGACTCCTGTATATTCTACTTCCCTCAAGTTATGTATAATTATTAATGTATAATGTTATTGTATTATTATGTAATTGTAATATTATTTTGTTTTCTTTATGTAATTGTAATATTATTGTTTTCTTTTTACACGCTTTATATTAGCTTGACCTGTATCTATCTATCTATCTATCTATGTAACGGAATCTTTCAACGCGATTTTCACCCACTTAAAATCATTGGATCGACTTGAAACTTTGTATACTTGTAGGGGACCCGTGACAATAAAATAATTTCATATTTATTTTGTAAAATCCTGGCCATAATCATCAGAAAATCAAAAAAAGTGTTTTTGTATCAATGTAACGGAATCTTTCAACGCGATTTTCACCCACTTAGAAACATTGGATCGACTTGAAACTATGTATACTTGTAGAGGACCCGTGACAATACAATAATTTCATATTTATTTTCTAACATCCTGGCCATAATCATCAGAAAATCAAAAAAAGTGTTTTTGTATCAATGTAACGGAATATTTCAACGCGATTTTCACCCACTTAGAAACATTGGATCGACTTGAAACTTTGTATACGTGTAGATGACCCGTGACAATACAATAATTTCACATTTTGTTTCTAAAATCCTGGCCAGAATCATCCGAAAATAAGAAAAATGAAAACTGGTATAATAGGTTGCGGACTTGTCGACTTTTTAGCTAATCGTTGTAAGAGCTCAGTTGGTAGAGCAGTGAACTCGTAGTGGTATATAATTTCAGTAATCCATACGTCGCTGGTTCAAATCCGGCTGGGAGGGTTTTTTTTATAGAAGAGTATTACTTTTAGCTCATACTACAATAGTATCGAATTTAAAGATATTTACATTTTTATCTTCTTCTGTAAAATATTAAAACTAAAAAATAAAAAAATAAATAATAGTTTTAAAAAACTAAAAGAACACGCTTTATTAGAAAACTAAAAAATGAAGAATAATTTTAATTTCGAATACGCTTGGGATAAAATAAAGTGGTCAACAAAAAAATCATTCCCAACACATATAGAATAAAATTTGAGTTATCAACAAAAAGAAAATAATCAAAAGCGTGGGGTGCTTTTTATGATTTTTACTTTTTCTTCTTAGAGAGCTTACTTTTACCAATATCTGTTTATTATCAAATATATTAATTGATATAGAGCACCCCACGCTTTTGATGGTAAAATTAATTTCTTTTTGTTGATAACTCTAATGTTATTCTATATGTGTTGGGGATGATTTTTTTGTTGACCACTTTATTTTATCCCAAGCATATTGGAAATTAAAATTATTCTTCATTTTTTAGTTTTCTAATAAAGCGTGTGCTTTTAGTTTTTTAAAACTATTATTTATTTGTTTTTTCTTTATACTATTACCAATTATTACTTTATTGTAACGGACTGTCAACAGCACGTACGGCTTACTGCGACCCATATTTGTAAATAATATTGTAAATATCTTACTTTTAGTCTAATAAAGTCCTACTACTACTACTTCTACTACTACTTCCCTCAAATCATGGTTAATGTTATTCTCCCACCTCATTATTGGTCTACAAATGACGATTTCTCTCTGGTTTTTCTACCAGAAGCTTCTATGCATTTCTTTGATTACCTATTCGTGCCACATGTGTCCTGTCTGGGAACAGATTGTAATTATAATACATATTTTCAAAACGACTCTGGTTTTGATTTTGACTGTACACGGATTTCCATGGTGATACTAAAACAAAAAAGTGGTTTTGTGTTTAAATCAATAAATTTCAAATAAAGGAGTTATCTCTGGCTTTTTGTGTAAGCAGATATTGTTATGTTTAACCGGGTGTTAAACAAAACACGGTGTAGAACCTGAGACCGGTTGTGACGTAATGAAATGTATACCGCATTTTAATAAGTTTGTTCTATTGTACTTAATAAAATTACACATTTCAAAAGCAAAAAAAAAAAAATGTTTAAAATGGAATATCATTACAGCTGCATCAATAATATCACAAGATTTAATTAATGAACATAAAAATCTATTGTAAAACAAAATTCATTACCAATGAAAACAGAAATTCTGTTTAGTATCCAATTCATTCAATTTTGTACGTATGCATTTTGCTTATTAATTAATTATCTATGCTTTTGTGTTTATAATTCAATGACCTATTTGATGTAGCTTCAATGTGAATTCAAATTAATTCTAATTTTGAACTTTTTCCGTTTGTCTGCACTTATTTAAAAATCAACAAGTTATTTTTTTTGCTTATTTTTCTATCAATCTTCTTTGTTCTATTTCTAGTTTTTTTCTCTCTCCATAGTTTGTAGACCAAGAATGAGGTGGAAGAATAAAATTAACCATAATTTTGAAGTTTTTCCGTTTGTCTGCACTTATTTAAAAATCAACAAGTCATTTTTTTTGCTTATTTTTCTATCAATCTTCTTTGTTCTATTTCTAGTTTTTTTCTCTCTCCATAGTTTGTAGACCAAGAATGAGGTGGAAGAAATAAATTAACCATAATTTTGAAGTTTTTTTTTTCCGTTTGTCTGCACTTATTTAAAAATCAACAAGTTATTTTTTTTGCTTATTTTTCTATCAATCTTCTTTGTTCTATTTCTAGTTTTTTCTCTCTCCATAGTTTGTAGACCAAGAATGAGGTGGAAGAATAAAATTAACCATAATTTTGAAGTTTTTCCGTTTGTCTGCACTTATTCAAAAATCAACAAGTCATTTTTTTTTGCTTATTTTTCTATCAATCTTCTTTGTTCTATTTCTAGTTTTTTTCTCTCTCCATAGTTTGTAGACCAAGAATGAGGTGGAAGAATAAAATTAACCATAATTTTGAAGTTTTTCCGTTTGTCTGCACTTATTTAAAAATCAACAAGTTATTTTTTTTGCTTATTTTTCTATCAATCTTCTTTGTTCTATTTCTAGTTTTTTTCTCTCTCCATAGTTTGTAGACCAAGAATGAGGTGGAAGAATAAAATTAACCATAATTTTGAAGTTTTTCCGTTTGTCTGCACTTATTTAAAAATCAACAAGTTATTTTTTTTGCTTATTTTTCTATCAATCTTCTTTGTTCTATTTCTAGTTTTTTTCTCTCTCCATAGTTTGTAGACCAAGAATGAGGTGGAAGAATAAAATTAACCATAATTTTGAAGTTTTTCCGTTTGTCTGCACTTATTTAAAAATCAACAAGTTATTTTTTTTGCTTATTTTTCTATCAATCTTCTTTGTTCTATTTCTAGTTTTTTTTCTCTCTCCATAGTTTGTAGACCAAGAATGAGGTGGAAGAATAAAAATTAAACCATAATTTTGAAGTTTTTTCCGTTTGTCTGCACTTATTTAAAAATCAACAAGTTATTTTTTTTTGCTTATTTTTCTATCAATCTTCTTTGTTCTATTTCTAGTTTTTTTCTCTCTCCATAGTTTGTAGACCAAGAATGAGGTGGAAGAATAAAATTAACCATAATTTTGAAGTTTTTCCGTTTGTTCTGCACTTATTCAAAAATCAACAAGTCATTTTTTTTTGCTTATTTTTCTATCAATCTTCTTTGTTCTATTTCTAGTTTTTTTCTCTCTCCATAGTTTGTAGACCAAGAATGAGGGGGAAGAATAAAATTAACCATAATTTTGAAGTTTTTTTTCCGTTTGTCTGCACTTATTCAAAATCAACAAGTAATTTTTTTTTTTGCTTATTTTTCTATCAATCTTCTTTGTTCTATTTCTAGTTTTTTCTCTCTCCATAGTTTGTAGACCAAGAATGAGGTGGAGGAATAATAAATAACCATAATTTTGAAGTTTTTACAGTTTGTCTGCACTTATTCCAAAAATCAACAAGTCATTTTTTTTGCTTATTTTTTCTATCAATCTTCTTTTTGTCTATTTCTAGTTTTTTCTCTCTCCATAGTTTGTAGACCAAAGAATGAGGTGGAAGAATAAAATTAACCATAATTTTGAAGTTTTTCCGTTTGTCTGCACTTATTCAAAAATCAACAAGTCATATTTTTTTTGCTTATTTTCTATCAATCTTCTTTGTTCTATTTCTAGTTTTTTTCTCTCTCCATAGTTTGTAGACCAAGAATGGTGGTGGAAGAATAAAATTAACCATAATTTTGAAGTTTTTCCGTTTGTCTGCACTTATTCAAAAATCAACAAGTCATTTTTTTTTGCTTATTTTTCTATCAAATCTTCTTTGTTCTATTTCTAGTTTTTTCTCTCTCTCCATAGTTTGTAGACCAAGAATGAGGTGGAAGAATAAAATTAACCATAATTTTGAAGTTTTTCCGTTCGTCTGCACTTATTCAAAAATCAACAAGTCATTTTTTTTTGCTTATTTTCTATCAATCTTCTTTGTTCTATTTCTAGTTTTTTTTTCCTCTCCATAGTTTGTAGACCAAGAATGAGGTGGAAGAATAAAATTAACCATAATTTTGAAGTTTTTACGTTTGTCTGCACTTATTCAAAAATCAACAAGTCTTTTTTTTTGCTTATTTTTCTATCAATCTTCTTGTTCTATTTCTAGTTTTTTTTTTTCCTCTCCATATTTTGTAGACCAAGAATGAGGTGGAAGAATAAAATTAACCATAATTTTGATTTTTTTTCCGTTTGTCTGCACTTATTCAAAAATCAACAAGTCATTTTTTTTTGCTTATTTTCTATCAATCTTCTTTGTTCTATTTCTAGTTTTTTTTTCCTCTCCATATTTTGTAGACAAGAATGAGGTGGAAGAATAAAATTAACCATAATTTTGAAGTTTTTTCCGTTTTGTCTGCACTTATTCAAAAATCAACAAGTCATTTTTTTTTGCTTAGTTTTTTTTTTCAATCTTCTTTGTTTGTTCTATTCTTTAGTTTTTTTCCTCTCCATATTTTTGTAGACCCAAAGAATGAGGTGGAAGAATAAAATTAACCATAATTTTGAAGTTTTTTTCCGTTTGTCCTGCACTTATTCAAAAATCAAACAAGTCATTTTTTTTTGCTTATTTTTCTATCAATGTTCTTTGTTCGATTTCTAGTTTTTTTTTTCCTCTCCATAGTTTGTAGACCAAGAATGAGTGTGGGAGAATAAAATTAACCATAATTTGAGGGAAGTAGATTATACAGGGGATGATTGAAAAACATTAGCTCAGGATAGGGATGTATGGAGAGCTAATATTGAAAACTAGATCACAATAAAAGAGTCTGCTAACAATCCCTATTCATAACATTTTCCTCTTATTCTACTTCTTTCACAGTAGCCTCTGCCCGCTCTTGGAGTTTCCTCCCTCAAGATATCAGGAGTTGCCGCACACTTGGCACTTTTAAGTCACTCTTATACAATTACTTGTTGTTAAATTATTATTTTCCTTGAGAATTAAATTTATTCATGTCATTAATAACTTGTTCTCATTTTTTCTTCTGTAGGCTACTATTTATATTTATTTCGTTAAATCTAGATTAAATCAAAATATTTGGTAAATAATCATATTATAGACATACTGCGTAATATTTATTTCATTGTAATTAGATGTTAAGAATACTTTTGTATTTTTTAATCTGGTTGACTGATAGACAATGCCTTTAAGGCCTTAACTCTGCGAGGTAAAATAAATGTATTAGTATCATCATAATTATTATTATATTATTATATTATTATTATTATTATTATTAGTATTATTATTATTAGTAATATTATTATTATTATTTACTTGGAATTAAATTGTATGTATGTCTACTGTATATGTTTATTTGAAAGTCAGTAATTCGCCCAATTCAAATCGTTGCGGAAGGGGTTCGCGAGTCGGAAAAGGTTGGGAAGCGCATGTCTAGAAGTTGGAATGTGCTATAAGATAAATACTTAAAATATGTACGTTTTGGCAGGTGCCGTCGTCCTCAACTGTGTTAAAATATTTTGTTTAAAATGTTATCTGGAGGTCTTTCGGAAGTTAACTTCCATCATCAGCAGGCTGAGCTTCTGCTACTAGTTGTTGTTGTTTACGACGATTTATACTCGAAGTGTTTGTAGCAGCAATTTTAACACAGTTGAGGACGACGGCACCTGCCAAAAGGTACATATTTTAAGTTTTTATCTTATGACTATTCACCTCAACGGAATTTGAATATGAATTTTATTAGTATTGCCTGTTCTACTTACAGATGTGGATTATCATCCAGCCAATAGGAGTGATATGTGGTCAGCATATAAGTACAGAAGTAAGTTCACTAAAATAAGGGAAATTAAAAAAAACGTAAACCCCATTAAAATAATAATTAAATTAAAAATAATGATAAGAAATCTGCCGAGTCCACTTACGGTTTTTATACCACTCAACTACGGCGCGAGAGTATTTTTCTTAGTTATATTTTCATCAACGACGCTCTTTGACACTCGTGTCATTTGCGTCTAATTTAAAATTTGGACATTCCTCTTTTTTTATGTTACTTAAATCTGTACAGAGGTTCCTTGACTTTATTTTTCTTCCGAAGCAACCCATACTTAGGATTCAGTCCTTAAAAATCTATTGGACCTCGGTCGGATTTGAACCCCAAATTTCGGAACCAGAGATGAGCATGGTAACCGCTAGACCACCAGGATCGAATTTGTTTTAATTTGTGTGATTTGTAAGCTAAATCACGTGGGGGGAAACTTTTGAATAGTATTTACTTATGTCGTGCATTAAAAATGTCAAAACCTACCTTGTAATTTCTCCCAGAGAAGCGTTGTCCAAAAATATGCTTTTAACTGTAAGCACACAAATCAAAGCCAGAATCCAGAAAGAAATGGCAGCCCACTGTACGGGGCAGTTGGACTATCTGCTTATTTTGACTTATGCCCTCACGGCCGGAGTTACTATGATGATCTTGTAGAAGATTTCCGGGTTGTTGGCCGTGGTCTTGAGGCTTGTAGTTCCCCAACGTTTCGCCAGAGACTGCGTCCGGCATTCTCAAGGGTTGTCTTGAGACTGGCAATTTTGTCGACTACCTGCCCTATGTATACATTTATCCGCGACGTGTTCTCTGCGCGGTCCTTTACTTCGTAAATTGTATCTGCCTTACGAAGTAACGGACCGCGCAGAGAACACGTCGTGGATAAATGTATGAATAGAGCAGGTAGTCGACAAAATTGCCAGTCTCAAGACAACCCTTGAGGATTCCGGACGCAGTCTCTGGCGAAACGTCGGGGAACTACAAGCTCAGTGAGCTTGGTTTCTGCACGTAGGATTTTTTCCTTAATTTGTATTTGCCCCAATTAACCTTTCAGTCTTTTACAATGCTGTCGGTATATTTAGAGTTTTATTATCGGCCAGTCCACCGCTGTGGTCTCGAGGTAGCGTGCTGCCTTGTCACGCAGCGGGCCCGGGTTCGATCCCCGGTCAGGGCAGTTTTTCTGGGTGAGGTTATTATCGGGGGTTTTTCCTCACCTGTAAGACAAATGTCAGGAAAACTTTAAGGCCCAAACGGTCCCCGAAATCATATGGCATCATCTTATCATTATCATCCTTACCATTATCATTATCATCATCATCCTTCACCGGTGTGGAAAGCAACGGGAAGCTACCACATCTACACAATTCCCTAGTAAAGCTGCAAGCATAGCATGAAAATGCTATGATTGCAGTGAAGGACCTGCCTTCGGGCAGAATTACTATGGATGGATTATCGGCCAGAGATTGTCGTTCCTACAGTGCAATGGCTGAATTTCCGGTCCTGACTTTTACGTTGTACGAGGGGTAACGGGAAAAACTCGCCCTCTATTGACAATTGGTGGGAGTGGACGTTTGCCACTACCAATCACTGCTCTTGTCGCCGCTAGTAAGGTTTGAAATTGCTGCGATGTTGTCGGCTGTATTTCTGCTAACTGCCATGATTAGATATTCCGCGCGGTACGTAAAAGCGGCCCCTCCCACTGAATATTCATATCGGCAACACTGTCGTGAGAACGTCAGGTCTGGAGACTCAGCGGCTGCACTATAATTATTATGCTTGCATAGAGATTGGGAAAGGGAAGGATGTGTCAGCTGCAAAATCCTTCATCAATATATCATTATTATTATTATTATTATTATTATTATTATTATTATTATTATTATTCGTATGGTTGTGAATGCCGAACAGAAACTCAAAAAACAAAACAAATCAATGAAACAACCGAAATAAAAATTTTAAGGAAAATAGTTAGGAAAATCACTGAGAGAGAAAATTCTCAGCTCTGTTATTAGAGAAGAATGTGAAATTGAATCTATAAACCTCTGGATAAATGATAGAAGACTAAATTGGAACGATCACATAGATAGAATGGAGAACAGTAGACTAGTGAAGAAAGTACGTGACTGGATACCTAAGCAGAAAAGGACTTTAGGAAGACCACAACTACGATGGAAGGACGTCACCATACCCCGGACCTGTAGTGAATGAAGACGCAAGAAGCTGCCAGCTTTCATGCGTAGAGGAAGAAGAGAAGAAGAAAGAATTTTTATTATTATTAATTATTATTATATTATTTATTATTATTAATTATTATTATTATTAATTATTATTATTGTTATTGTTATTGTTATTGTTATTGTTATTGTTATTGTTATTGTTGTTGTTATTATTGTTATTATTATTATTATTATTATTATTATTATTATTATTATTATTATTATTATTATTAATGTAATTATTTAGTTTTCTACATATTAGCGAACTTCATAAACTACAACAGAATATTAATATTTGAGATATTGTAGTCGTACCTGCGGAATCAAAAAGGTATGTAACGTGGTAAAACAGTTTAGGGTACGCAGCTGAGATTTACATTTTGTTTGATCTGTTCTTTGTAGCATTTCGTACACACAAGCGTTTACAATTACCGGTTACTTTGGATGAAGGAATATTATCAATTGGGAAATCAATTGCAGTGAAAACAAATACAAATTATTCGATAACAAATGACGAATCCCAACGAAATGAAGTCAATATTTCAATAGTTTATACAACAAGCATTTGTGTCTTTCTATAGTTATTCATAGTCACTTCAACTGTTATTCAGTTCATTTAATTTCAATTGAATTCAGTCTATTCGTCTCTAAATAAAATACAATTAACTTCGTCGAAATGTTACAAATTTTACTAAAAACAATGTAACTAGCGGGACATCAAAGCTTTACAGAATTTAATAAAATAAAATGTGGTACGAAGTAACTAATAATTGAATTTATTTTTAAAATTGTGTAGGAAAACTTTATGATGTTCACAATATTACATTTTTAAATATAAAATTATAAAAATATACCTGTAAAGTGAAAGAGAGGCATGAAATTTCTTATAGAACAATCGGAGAGAAAGCGCTCAATAGATTGACCAAGAATGAGGTAGGAGAATAACATTACAATAATAGTTGTATTTAAATAAAAATAGCTTTATTTTATCTGACAGATTTAAGGACTTAAGGCATTGTATACCATTCAACCAGGTTAGAAAAACAAACACAAAAATTATTCTTACATCTAAATTACAGTAAACAAAATCATTACATGGTAGGCCTATATCTACAATACACTTATTATTTATAGTATATTTCGATTTACTGTAGAATTAACGATTGATAAATATAAAATGTACAATATAAAAAAAATACTATTAATTACATAAAATAAATTTGGTTCTGGAGAAAAAATGAATTATTTAACAAGTAATTGTATTGTATAAGCGTGACTTAAAGGTGCGGCAACTCCTGATATTCCAGGTAATGGTAGAGGCTACTATGAAAGAAGTAGAATAAGAGGAAGGGCAGTGGAGAGGGATCGTTAACAGACTGTTATCTTGTGACCTAGTGTCAACATTGTGGCAAGAAGATAAACTTCTCAAATCTGGTAGCCAGATAACTAGGAATGTGGGAATTCAGAAGCTTGAAAAGAAGTGAAAGAGAGTGCAATTTACGTCTGTCACTAAGACGGAGTCATGATTTAATATTATACAAGGAATTATTAGTAAACATTAACCCAGGAGGTTCCTATACTCCCTAGTCAACTGCCTTTTTTTTCCTAGTCTACTTCGCGAAACGACTTCGGAACTTTATTGACTTAAAACCAAACACCCCACTGGCGCCCCAACAGTTGGTACTCGGGTTTAGCTGGCCTTCCCAGGGTCTACGCTGCGCACCGTAATACTACGCCCAGGCACCTGGGGTTACCCCATAACCTAGCCGTGTAGTTCCCCTGCATCTAACCGGGTATTGTCCTCGACCAACTCACGGATTTCACCCGGGGCGCAACTCCTGGTGTGGGGGCCAGTATAGTGAACACATAGTACGATAGAGCGCTCGTCTCATGTCGACCCCATTTATGGTCCACGAGTCCCTTGGGACTTAGGCGGAGGGACTGACAAGCGGATCCACCGATCTTTCCCTCCTCTACGCCACCGAGGGGACGCGTTCTGTTGTTGAAGTGGGTAATCGTATATCAGGTCGCTCAACTCCTGATGACCTAACAAATGGCCCGTGGGTCCGACTTGACCTAGCCGGGAGGACTGCTAGCAGGTCCACCGACCGTTCCCTTATCTGCCACCTGGGGACGCGCCCTGTTGCTGTTGAGAGCTCAGCGTGGAGTCCGGCAAGCGGACCCTCAGTGGGCCCGATTTGAACACGCGACGCTCAGGACCAGAGGCAAGGACCAGAGGCAAGGAATATAATCATTAGTCACCGCGGCTCAAAAACATACAAAACATCTAAACACAAATAACCTATCAACAAACAACATAATCACGTAACAAAACACCCGGAAAACTCAACGTCTGGTCAACAAAGCCAATAGCCGAAAACATTCAAAAACCAACTCACCACTCGCTGCTTACCCTACACCAACTCAAGCTACTACACTGCCATTAACACACACACAATCGGCCGCGGTGGACTAGTGGTTATGCTCCTTGCCTCTGGTCCAGAGGGTCGCGGGTTCAAACCCGGCCGGAGGCGATGGATTTTTTAGGTTGGAAAAATCCAAGGAGCAAGTCTTCCGGGAGGGACTTTAAGCCGTGGGTCCCGAGTCTGAAGATTTTCAGGCTCGTAAAAGATCCTTAAGCCTGAATGAAAATGCCTCTAAGCAAAATTTACCGAATTTCCCCGTCCTGGTACTACTTTGGTTTCCTAGATGTCAGTATGAGGCGGAACGCTGACCACGGACCAGTCAAATGACATCTTTACGAAAACAAGTGTAACTAAATTAGATTGGTTCAAATTCTTCCCTGTAGGAGGAGAGCGTCTAAATCTCTGTTAAGGGAAACATTGGCTTACAAGAAGATAATCTACTTTTCGGCCCAAACTTCAAAATTAGCGGGGCAAAAATGTCTAGCCTTGGAACCCGCGGGTGAACACCCAATTTATTGTTCTCCCAAAAGGAAATGCTGTAGCCGCCCCCACAGGCCGCACTCTGCATTTCCTCGCTTAGATAGATAGAGAATGAGAAAGTGCGTCATTTATATCTCGCCTTTGTATAGAAGTTAGAGCTAAGCAATTCATATCTCTCGAATGGATATCAGAATAAGTGCTTTCAAATATTTCCTTTAACATATGGATAAAAAACCTAATAAGAAAGCCTGACTTAGGTGGATGGATAATAATCGGATGAATCTTTGATATGGGAATATGTGAATTCAGTTGAGATCTTGTAGGGTAGGAAGCAGTGAAGGACCTTAATGAATGTGGGATTAAACCTACTGGTTCTATAAGCCATACAGCTCATGTATATAACAGTATCTATACAGATTCATCTTATTATGAAGTGAACTTTATTAGGTGATCAAAGACAAGTTTTTTGTGCCTTGGTACAAAGTTACACGAAAAAAATAATAAATTCTCGTGAAGACAAGCATTCGTGTTTAAACACTGAATTTATGTGCAAAAGTTGAAATATTAATAAGAATACGAATCCATTTTATTCATCGCTTCAACGATAGAAAGTATGCTTCGGTGCCAATTTGTTATGTTCATATGGGATTTCTTTGATTTATCAAGTTCAGACTGAGGCAGTTTTACAAGTCTATATCATCATCACCACCCAAACTCATATAATAAATTCCGAAAAAGAAAACCAGCTGTAATCATAAAATTCAGATAAGAGCTTGTCACTTCGAACCATATCGATACATTTTTACATTATATTTCTGTGTTATTGTGTTCTTCTATGTAGGGAATTTTGTCACTTCCTTATTCCATATAATAATAATAATAATAATAATAATAATAATAATAATAATAATAATAATAATAATAATAATAATAATAATACTATATTTTTTATTTACTTCAGGATTGTTACTGTTATATACACTGGTATCCTCAACCAAAATATACTATTTTTTTCTTCCACACATCCCAGTCTTGCGTGTCTGCTTCTGTAATATTTCCCTTCTTCATGTTGTCTATGAATTTCCTTTATCCACGTTGGCTTTGGTCCACCACGTTTATCTTTTCCGGGAGGTATCCATTTCAATACTCCTCATACATTGTAAAAACTTAATGCTAAAAAACAAAATATAATAATACTAATAATAATATTTTTATTTACTTCAGAATTGTTATTGTTATATACACATGTATCCTCAGCCAAAATATATTTTTTTTCTTCCATACTTCCCGGTCTTCCGTGTCTGCTTCTGTCATATTTCCCTTCTTCACGTTGTCTATGAATTCCCTTTATCCACGTTGGCTTTGGTCTACCACGTTTCCCTTTTCCGGGAGGTATCCATTGTAAAAAACTTAATGCTAAAAAAACAATAATATTAATAATAATAATAATAATAATAATAATAATAATAATAATAATAATAATAGTACAATATCAGTAAACCCCCAAATAAAGATACCTGAAATTATATATAAAATATAATAATAATTATAATAATAATAATAATAATAATAATAATAATAATTATGTTTTACTTATTCTGGCAGAGTTACGGCCATACGATCTTCTCTTCCACTCAACCAGCAAAAATACAAATACATATTTGACAATATAGATATACACTATACTAATTATAAATAATTAAAAATATATTACATGTTGCAATGTAAATTTCATATGCAAACAACATTTTATACGATAATAACAATAATTATACTTATATTAATAATCCATCCATCCATAGTAATTCTGCTCGAAGGCAGGTCATTCACTGCAATCTAAGCATTTTCATGCTATGCTTGCAGCTTTACTAGGGAATTGTAGGTGTGGTAGCTTCCCGTTGCTTTCCACACCGATTAAGATGATGATGATAATCATAAGGATGATGATGGTGATGTTGATAATGATGGCCATATGATTTCGGGGACCATTTGGGCCTTAAAGTTTTCCTGACATTTGTCTTACAGGTGAGGAAAAACCCCGATAAAAACCTCGCTCAGAAAAACTGCCCCGACCGGGGATCGAACCCGGGCCCGCTGCGTGACAAGGCAGCACGCTACCTCGAGACCACAGCGGTGGACACAGTAATAATAATAACAATAATAATAATAATAATAGTATAAATATGATAATTTATACGAGAAACACCAATTAATATATGTACCTTACATTGGGTAATGATGAAGTCGAGGTTAGAGCACATATAAATTCAGATTTCTTTTAAAAGATGCCAATGTCCGGCAGCTTCTTTAGTACTTATAAAGTGAGAGGTTAAACTGTGTCAATGGAATGAAATGGTAATGCAAATTCGTATATACATTCATAGTTTCGCCGTATTCTTCCCTTGATTTCTGTCTCCTTCGAAATTTCCTCATTTACTAAATATCGCCTGTAATGAGATCATCATTACATACGATACAGCATACGTAACAAATATGGGGCTATTCAAAAAGAAGGAACATACTTCAAACATTTATTTCTTCCAAACTACAAAAAATAGAAACACAATTCTAACGTTCCTGGAAAGAGAAAAGTTCAAATTTCACTATTTTATGCATACAATATGATCAACATGTGTTACACGACAAATACCAAAACGTTGGCTCATTTCTTGCCACATATGAATCAGTTGGTCTCTAGTTATCGAATTCACAGCCTCAAAAATTCGATGTCGCAGATTTTCAAGATTGTCAGGCATAGGTGGGGATAAAAACACGATCTTTTACGTAACCCCGTAGATAAAAATCACTCGGGGTTAGATCTGTTGACCTGGGAGGCCACCGGCGATGAAATTGATCTTCTGCTCCTCCTCTTCCAATCCAACAGCGCAACTTCAAGCAACATCGCCAATGTGGCCGTCATCGGAACTTCAAACTTTTCTCTTTCTAGGAAAGTTGGAATTATGTTTCTATTTTTTGTAGTTTGGAAGAAATAAATGTTTGAAGTCTGTTCCTTCTTTCTAAATAACCTTGTATTTGCCTGTAGATCTAACACAATGCGATAAATATATTCTCCATGGCACATCAATCTAGAAGTCACGTGTATATCAAGCCGGCTGATGGCCTAACATCCACATGTGTCAATCACAGAGGTGGAAGATCTTCCAACAACTATAAGGTTGACATGTGTTAAGCATGTCTGATCCCCCAGCCATTTTGGTTGGTTTTCTAGGTCTGGATATACTACTTGTTGTAGATTCTCAAATTATTCACGATGCATGATTGACATAGGTCCCAAATTGGCTGAAGTTCCATGAGAAAATTTCTTCCCTCAGGAGGATTTGAATTCTTAGCTCTGCACCGAGGTATCATACCTTCTACCGTTCGCCTAAGGCACAGGGCATATAAACACTTGATTTGATTTTATTTCTACAACGAATAGGTATATAAAAATTAAAATATTAACATTTGTATCTGAAATATTTTATTTCATTAAAACAGTGAAAGCCTTTCATAACTTCTTGTTCCATACTCACCTGAGTTAAGGTTTGAAAGGTCTTCACTATTTTTACGAATTTTAATTTGTTGAGGATGACTTTTATTGCAGATATACATTTTAAAATTCAACGTTTTTACATAACAACCTCAACGGTGGTTGATAATGAATTTTGAAAGTATTGGAAAGGATTCTGTGATAGGAAATCGAAATATTCTGAATATCTATTTTTTTTCTCACACTCAGATTCGTAGATAGAAGTATTTCTGTAACTCGAAATTTATTTTCTTGTGTGAATGCATAATACGAGTAGCCTATTTTTTTGTAATTTATGTGTATTCTTTTTTAAATGTCGTTCTTGTTCGCTTAACTTGAGTTTTATAGGACTATTCCTCATCTAAATATTAGGTTATGTGAATTTATCTGCTATTTGCTTATTCTAAATACGAATATATTACCTTTTTTTTCAGTTTCTACAACGAGATCGGCGGAAGAGAGAATGAACATATCTCTACAGTATGAAGAAGAAATGCAGCTCCTTCAAGGAAGTCAAATCAACTGAACATTCCATACAGTATGTGAAAGAGGATGGACGATAAATAATCAAATTACTACTGAAGAAAATTAATTTCCACTCAATAAATTTTGAAACATTATAGAACTTTGTTACAAAAATTACTTCTATGAGAACTTAAAATGACATTAACACACTAAAATGTGCAGTTTTCCTTAACTTCTCAGGGTCTGAAAATTGCAGATAATGTGAAACTGTGAGAACTTAATAAAACTGTATTATAGTATATCTTAATGCAACGATTTTAGTGAAATACGTGATAAACTCACATTTTATATGAAAAGTTTAAGAATGTCTAAGTATAGGTAGATAGAGAGATAGATTTTTATTGTCAAAAACATGGTACAATGTATGACGTCAATTAGTAATGTTAATTGCTATGGTATCTCAACCATTCAATGCTTAAATATTCATGGACGTTGTAAAGATGATCTTGTAGAAAATTTCCGGGTTGTTGGCCGTGGTCTTGAGGCTTGTAGTTCCCCGACGTTTCGCCAGAGACTGCGTCCAGCATCCTCAAGGGTTGTCTTGAGACTGCCAATTTTGTCGACTACCTGCCCTATTTATACATTTATCCGCGACGTGTTCTCTGCGGACCGCACAGTCGACAAAATTGCCAGTCTCAAGACAATCCTTGAGGATGCCGGACGCAGTCTCTGGCGAAACGTCGGGGAACTACAAACCTCAAGACCACGGCCAACAGCCCGGAAATCTTCTACAAGATCATCATAGTAACTCCGGCCGTGAAAGCCTAAGTCAATATATTGTAAAGATGGTTCAAACTCAATAATGATTCAATTGTTCTTTTAAATTTTGAAACCTCGTAACTATTTCGAGTTTTACTAAGTCTCTTCTTCTTCTTAATCATAATTTGTAGGATTTTCATCCTGTTTATTTCCAAATCACTCCTCGGAGGAAGACGTATTGGATGTGCATTCGCTGTCTATCCATCTTTCGGCTGGTCTTCCTCTTGTTCTTCTCCCGTCCATTGGTCCATCTTCTTTAGCTCTTTTTTGCAAGTCGGTTGTCTTCCATTCTTTCTATATGACCCTTCCAATATTTTCCAATATAGGCTATTATCTATAATAAATTTGGTTATGTCTTGAATATGACATTTGTCCCTAATTTCTATGTTGTGTATCTTATCAAATAGGCCTAATGTTTTCTCCTGAATAGTTCTTAAGATTTTCATTTGACATGCGCTTGTTATTTGTTTAGTTTTTGTTGCATTAGCCCTAGTTTCTGCTCCATATACGATAACTGGTCGAACTATCGTTTTGTATATGCGGGTTTTGCTTTCTAGTGACATATGTTTGTTGCGCCAAATTAAGTTTACATTTTCTAAGATTACATTTATTTAAATATATATTGTTATTATTCTTCGTTTGATAGTTATGAAGATTATATATATATATATATATATATATATATATATATATATATATATATACAGCACGTATATTTGTGTAAAATTTCTTCATGTTAATTATGCGACTAAATACGCACATTGATGCTAGAGTTAGTCATCATACCAACCCGTATAAATAATTGTGGGGAAAATATAGGCCTATTTATATAAACTAAGTTAGTTAATGACATAGCACAAACAGTTTTCTTATTTATTCTTTATGTAATTAATTCGCTCTATTATATCCCGGGATTTGTGGCCATGGAGACATAAGCTCTCCATACGTTCCTATACCGAGCTAATATTTTCCAATAATTTTCCTGTATAATTAATCCCCTTAAAGTTCATGGAAACGTTATTTTCTCCACCTCATCCCTGGCCTATCTACTGGGCGCTTTCCTTATGTTTTCGAACAAGAGGATATCGTGCCCCTCTTTAATATTCTCCTTATCGAATTCTGTAAGTCTTAACTATTCTTATTACATATAGTTTCCTGAAGCTCACTGTTATTCAGTTTACCCCTTTTGCCTGTCTTTTGTCTCTCTTTGGCTTGTATATTTTTCTAATCACCTCTTCTTAAATAATCGTAATTTTTCTTTCTTAAAGTAAGAGACTGCGCATGAACATATATAAATATAAATACATGTTACGTATCGATGTTATAATTAAATGTTTGTCAATGAGAAATGTAAGCCTATATATATACCATAAATTTGAGGAATGCACAATTTAAATTTTATAAAATTATTGCAGTGCCTGTCTTAACATATGCAAGTGAAAATTGGACTCTTAAACTCTTAACCGTCCAGACAAAATAAAAATAGAAACTGCAGAAATTAAGTTCTTACGTTCAATAGCAGGTGTGACAATTTGGACAGAAAAATAAATGAAGATATTAGAAAATACCTAAATATTTTTAATTTAACAGATAGAATTGACAATATGAGAAACAACTGGTATGAACATGTTAAAAGAATGCCTTCAGATAGAATCGTCCAGCTGTTATTAAAGTACAAACCAATAGGACATAGAAGTGTTGGACGCCCATTTACTAGATGGGAAGATTCATTAAATCCTACTTAATGTGAAAACAGGCCAAAAAGCCTAATTTCATGAAGTAGTAGAAGAAGAAGAAGAAGAAGAAGATATATCATATATATATATATATATATATATACCTACAAACTCACATTGTACGTACAAATCTTATTAAACATTTATTTTGCTGTTTTTCTTTTTTCCTTATTTTTATGATATTTGGATTGAACTAGGATAACTATTTTTCTGTTATTACTGTCAAAACATAAATTATTTCATTATAATTGAACGTATGTTTATCCCAAAAAGTCCAAAGTATTTTTGTTTCCTTGTTCCTAATTACATTATCATCCGATTTAATAAACTATAATATTAATAAATTCTATACAAGCTTATAGAACACAAAAAAGATCCTAAAATCAGTTGTAAGCTGCATGAAAATGAAAACTGGCCATTTTGGAATTAATATTTAATAAAAATAATTTTAAAACCGTTTTACAAATTAACGAATGTTATATAGCTCGATAAATTCAGTACAATTTTGTAAGAGCCTACTGAGTTTATAAATATATAGGCCTATTTGTATTTGTTCATGTTCATTTTATTGATTTGAGATCTAATTTATTTGCACATAGGCCTATTATTTTTTATCCCAAGAAAAGGAGCATGCAGGAGATGAATAAGAAATTATTGTGTTATTAGGGCTATGTCTCGTCAAAATTGTTGTAATAAGGTGTCATTTTGTTTAAAGTCTGTTCTATTTTTGTCCTAGGATAAAGCTTGTATTTTTTTCCTAATTTCACAAGAAAAGTAACGATAAAGAATTTATTGTAATGTGATTGGTTGTTCGCTGCATGTAGATTGGGAATGTTGGCTACACTCGCACTGCCGGGGACTGGTAGCGGTGGAGGGACGAGACTAGCTGACAGGGGGCAGGCATCTCGCGTGCTTGTGTTTGTAGTTGCGTCTAGTCGCCATGACAGGTCGGTAGGGCTGCTCTTGATTGTGCTGTGGTGTGCTAGTGAGTTCAATACAAAAAGTGCGCGTGTTGACAAGTGACAATTACATATTTCTTTAAACATTTATAATACATATTCAACATTCAACTCATTCCTGGTTGGCCATAGAAAACATCAGCTGCAAATAAAGGTAAGATTTTATTAATTTTTACTTTGGTCCCATGTATTTTCACTAACAGAATACCTTACGATCTTTTGAAAATGTGGAATGAAACACTAATTATTTGTGAATGACTGTTATTGTAACATCGCATGTAATGTGACAGATTTCAGATTGTCATTTTGTGTATTAAACTACGTTTTGTTAAATATTTTCAATTGTAATGGCTGATTATTATAGTCACTATCAATTGTTTTTTCTTGGAGACGCGCGTGTCTTTATCATGTTTCTTGGAATGTAACAAGCTTGTTTAATTTGCATCATCTAGATGTGTTCAATGTTAATTTTTCTTCAGGGACATATATTCCAATAAATAACATATTTTTTACTAGAATAAAATACAATTTTGAACAAGAATTATGAAATTACTTACATTCAATTAAAAGTAATTCATTCATTCCCACTAAAATTTAGTTCAATTTATAGTCGCCAGGGTAATTTTATAATTGTTTAGCTTTATTAGATAAAATGAGAAATTCGTGTTATTGGAAATGATAAATGGATTTGAAATATAAGAATACGACAGCAAAGGTAAATTTACTTGGATATGGTATTGAATTTTATGATTTAGGCTAGTATACGTTATATATTGAATATACATATATTTCGATTTTATGTTATTAGAACATCTTCAGTAGGCTATTATATTTCTGATTGCCACATTTGCATGAACTGATGTCGAAATGTCAGGTTTTACCCCACGTTACTCAGCTACGTATTGTTTCTGCTGATAAGAAAGTAGCTTCACTTGGACTGACACGTGTTGTTAAATACTGTATTTTAATGCCAGGTGTTCAGAACACTTCAATATGAGTTATTATTCAACACATTTTACAATGTTAGCAGCCTTCCGAGTTTGCGTGTACGAGTGTTTGTTCAACACTTACAAATAAATAAATAAATTACTATCTGGTAAGAGATTTGATATACCAGCACTATTTTTTCGCTTTTTTTCGAAAGATGTGTCTACAATTGATTAAGCCTATATTCAAATGTTTATGTGGTAATTTTGACAAACAATGCCTGAGTGAGAAATAATAAACATTTTAATGTCTATCTGGTAAGAGATTTGTTCAACCGGTATTATTTTTCAGTTTTTCGAAGGATGTCTTACAATTGATTAGGCCTATATTATAGGCCTAATGTTTGTGTGGTAATTTAGACAATTAGTGCCTATATGAGAAATAATATCCCCAGAAGCCGCTCTTTCATGCAATAACAAAAGACCGCATAACAGTGTATTTGAACGTTCTAAAATAAATTTACACATTAATTTTGTATATAAATTATATAACTATGCAATAACATCATATTAAAAAACATATAATAGGCTATATAGGATGGTAGTTTCAGATTTTCGGAGGTTGTCTTACAATTAATTAGTTCTACATTAAAATGTTCATTAAAACATATAATATATAGGATGATAGTTTTAGATTTTCGAAGGATGTCTTATAATTAATTAGATCTATTAAAATTTCCATGTGGTAATTTCGAGAATCAATGCCTATATGAGAAATAACATCCCTATAAATGACTATCTGGTAAAAGATTTGATCTACTCGTACTCAGTTTTTCGAAGGATGTCTTACAGATTATTAGGCCTAGGCCTATATTAAAATGGTCCACCGCTATGGTCTCGAGGTAGCGTGCTGTCATGTCACACAGCGGGCCAGGGTTCGATTCCCTGTCGGGACATGCTCCTGGGTGAGGTTTTTTCGGGGTTTTCCTCACCTGTAAGACAAATGTCAGGAAGCATTGGGCCCAACGATCCCCAAAAATCATCCAGCCATCATTATCATCCTTATCATTATCATCAGCATCCTTCACCGGTGTGGAAAGCAACGGGAAGCTATCACACCTATAATTCCCTAATAAATCTGCAAACCATAGATTGGAAATGCTATGATAGCTGTGAAGGACCTGCCCTCGGGCAGAATCACTATGGATGGATGGATATTAAACAGTTTGTGGTAATTTCGACAATTAAAGCCTATGTGAGAAATAATATTCCTAGAAGCCGCCCTTTCATAATAGGGCTATAACAAAAGACTGCATTACAGTGTTTTCTTAAAGTTCAAAAATAAATTTACACATTGATGATCGGGGCAAGAGGTACTATACCAGAATTCTTAGCTAAATTTTGGAATTCCTTAGATTTAGACACGGTGGTATCTTTCTAAAATTGCCATCGCTGCCATTAGATAGGGCCTAATCAATTTCAATTTTAGGAACCCACCTTTACAAAATTTCTACTTTATAGAATGAATACTTCAATTACAATTTGAAATTTTTTAATGTATTTACAAAATGTATTTCATCAATTTCGAAAATTAATTATCTGTATCACTTTGTCCTTGAGGCAATCTTCTAATGAGGAAAGTTTTATATAATAAAATATACTTAATAATTATATAAATTATATAACTATGTGTAATCACATCATATTAAAAAAAAACATATGTAGGATGGAATTTTGATAGTTTGATTAGTGCGATATAGAAATAAGCCTATAATATAATTAGAGAAGAAAAGGAACCTCAGGGGTCCTCATCTAGGGGATATGTGGATGGCGATCACAAGGTGCCCAAGCTGTGCAAAACATTTCTTCCACTTACTTGTGTTTTACGCTCTTTTAACTTTTCTATCTAACCTCTTTGGTTAACTCTTGTTTTTTCGACCCCGACGCTATTAGGGCATCCGAGGGCTAGGGAGTCCTTCCTTTCTTCCATTTCTCCTTTCCTTTATTTTCTTTTCTTCTCCAGAAAAGCCTGATCAGAGGCTATAAGATGGCAGCCCCATCACTGGTCTTGCCTTCCTTTGGCCAGCAACCAATCGAAGGGGCTATTATTATGCTTTCAAGTCTTATACGAGAATTTCCCATAAGGAAAATTTTCTATAGGATCGTAACAGGCCTTGGCCTAATACTTGGAAGGAAGAAGAGAAGAAAAGGTTTTGCATTGCCGCAATTATGTTTTAAGAAGCAAGGGCTACATGGAATTCGAGAGTACGCTTATTCAGAGATTCGGGCATAGATTACGACAAAAAAGCTAAAATTACAACAACAAAAATTCATGCGGTTTACTCTCTCCACCTAGAAATTATATAAACTCTTATGCTTGTTTGCTGATTGTCTTATTAATGCTTTTAAACATTTTTTCTAACTCTTTCTTACTTTAACCCAGGCCTGCAGAACTGCAGCGCGGGGAGCGCTCAATCCTTCATATTCAGTGACTTACTTTGAGATTGTAGTGTTCGACGCGTTTCACGTAAACAGTAAACAGTCAGTGGCGTAGCTTATCGACATGAGTACTAGTTAGTGTTAATAAAATTCCATTGAGGTGTTAGTCACAATGTTAATAGTACCTATATTACGATGCGAGGTTGGGAAGTGGTTTTTATAGAATCGAGAAGAAATGTTTAAAAACCTCCCTATCGCTCGGTTTTTAATTTCCGAGATTCTGTAAAACACTTCACAAACATGCGTTGTACATTATTTTTTGCGCAATTGTGTTCTAAAAATAATAAATAATAGTAAAATAATATCTTTGTTGGAAATATTTGCGTTCATTATAAACAATTGACTAACGTTAACAGTGTGGGCAATGTTTATTAGTTAAAACAATAGGAGGCCTTGTAAACATAGGCTCAATTCTGGAAATGCATGCTATTATGCATTGCAGAGACTCTTGATGTCCCAACTCCTTTGAAAAAACGTTAAACTGAAAATATATAAAACTATTATTCTACCAGTTATATTATATGGATGCGAAACATGGACTCTTACTTTAAGGGAGGAAAGGAGATTACGAGTATTTGAGAATAAAGTACTTAGGACAATTTTTGAACCAAAGATAGATGAACAGACAGGTGAATGGAGAAGACTACATAACAATGAACTACATGGTCTTTATAGGAAGCCAGATATAATAAGAACAGTTAAGTCCCGTAGACTGCGTTGGGCAGGACATGATGCGCGTATGGGGAATGAAAGACGTGCATGGAAGCTTCTTGTAGGAAAGCCGGAGGGAAAACGTCCAGTTGGTAGACCAAGAATGAGGTGGAGGAATAACATTAACTACGATTTGAGGGAAGTAGATTATACAGGGAATGATTGGAAAGCATTAGCTCAGGATAGGGATGTATGGAGAGCTTATGTCCGTGCGGCCATGAATCTACGGGTTCAATAGTGCCAGTGAGTAAGTATTGGAGGCCTTGAGAACAATTATTGATAACATGGCCGCAAGTATGTATTTGTTTTATATTGTTTCAAATAAAGTTCAGTTAATTTAAAATGCAGTGATTTGTTGCGTATAATGTATATTAACACTACCTTTTGGATATTTTCTGTATAGCCTATACATTGTACGTAATATACATAGAGGGCAGTGGTTTTACTTCCCGCACGTGGGTGTAAATGTAATATTACAGTATAGTTTAGGTTGGCAACTCCGAAATGTAGGAAGTTGAACTTTCAATAATGGTCGCCATTACTGGTAATTACGACAAAACGCACTATCGCGCAAATGTTACATTTAGGTCCGACTCCTGAGCTTTTAAAAATATTAACTGCAAGTCTTTCGTAACTAGTCCCATCGTCAAACATTTTTAGTAATCATTACGTTAAAGTTGCTCCAACATGCTTACTTACTTACTTACTCACTGGCACTATCGAACCCGTAGGTTCATGGCCGCACGGACATAAGCTCTCCATACATCCCTATCCTGAGCTAATGCTTTCCAATCATTCCCTGTATAATCTACTTCCCTCAAATCGTAGTTAATGTTATTCCTCCACCTCATTCTTGGTCTACCAACTGGACGTTTTCCCTCCGGCTTTCCTACAAGAAGCTTCCATGCACGTCTTTCATTCCCCATACGCGCATCATGTCCTGCCCAACGCAGTCTACGGGACTTAACTGTTCTTATTATATCTGGCTTCCTATAAAGACCATGTAGTTCATTGTTTAGTAGTCTTCTCCATTCACCTGTCTGTTCATCTCTCTTTGGTCCAAAAATTTTCCTAAGAACTTTATTCTCAAATAATCGTAATCTCCTTTCCTCCCTTAAAGTAAGAGTCCATGTTTCGCACACATATAATATAACTGGTAGAATAATAGTTTTATATATTTTCAGCTTAACGTTTTTTGAAAGGAGTTGGGATATCAAAAGTCTCTGCAATGCACAATAGCACGCATTTCCAGAATTGAGCCTATGTTTCATTTCTGTGTGCATCTCATGTTGCTCCAACATAAGGCCCCAAATTAATGGCATTATTGAACGCAAGAAATATCAAGTGCTTACAATGCATATAATAATGAGTAAACAGAAAGTAAAAATAAAACAATTTATTTATAGGAAATATTACTTTTTTTGCGCGATAGTACGTTTTGTCATACTTACAGCAATGACAACCATGATTGAAAGTTCAACTTCCTACATTTCGGGGTTCCGTCCATAGTAATTCTGCACGAGGGCAGGTCTTTCACTGTAATCATAGCATTTTCATGCTATGCTTGCAGCTTTACTAGGGAATTATAGGTGTGGTAGCTTCCCGTTGCTTTCCACACCGGTGAAGGAAGATGATAATGTTAAGGATGATGATGATGATGGCCATATGATTTCAGGGACCGTTTGGGCCTTAAAGTTTTCCTGACATTTGTCTTACAGGTGAGGAAAACCCCGGATAAAACCTCACCCTGAAAAACTGCCCCGACCGGGGATCGAACCCGGACCCGCTGCGTGACAAGGCAGCACGCTACCTCGAGACCACGGCGGTGGACATTTTGGGGTTGCCACCTAAATAATTATACTGTAATATTACATATTACAAATCTCGTGCGGGAAGTAAAACCACTGCCCTTTATGTAGGTATACTATGTATAATGTATTAAAAAAATCCAAAAGGTAGTGTTAATATACATTGTACGAAACAAATCACTGCATTTTAAATAAACTGAACTTTATTTGAAACAATATAAAACAATAGATACGTACTTGCCGCCATTTTATGACTGGTATCACGGCGTGCTGTAGTTTCAATAATAAACATTTCTCACACTGTTAACGTTAGTCAGTTGTAATGAATGCAAATATTTCCAGCAAGATATTATTTTCTTTTAAAACACCATCGCGCAAAAATAATGTACAACGTATGTTTGTGAAGTGGTTTACAGATTCTCGGAAATTAAAAACCTCGCTACCGCTCGGGTTTTAAACATTTGCTCGCTTCTGTAAAAACCACTTTTCAACCTCGCATCGTAATATAATTATATTAGCATCAACAACATGTTTCGAGATTAATTTGCTTTGTTATATCATTATAATTCGGATATCACATTAGAAGTTATTTTTATGTCAATACAAGTAATTTATTTATTCATGTATGTTTACCTGTTAGGCTAATATGACGATGTCCACCACTGAATGTTTACCTTAACAGGGAGGGAGTGACTGTTTGCAGCATGCAGTGAAAAAGTCAAGCTCCAACTCTCTGCGCACTTGTACCACTGGTTTAACCTCGTCCCATTTTTTTACGTGGTCCACGCCAACCGCCCCTACAGGGACATAACCTCTCGGGAGAGCGCTTTCAAACATAATTGTCGATATTGGAACTGTGACGTTGTTAATAAAACTGATACGCTAACAATATTTCTATTTGTTCTTCCTCTTAACTTTTTTTTTTTAGTTTTTACTTCAGTTGTTGTGCTTTTGTTTTTACAAATTAGTTCAGTTTTTTCCTCCTCTTCTCGTTTTACACTGTTCTTCCTTCTTGTTTTACATTTTTGTTAACTTTATTTTATTCTCACATATATACACAAGATAGGACACACACTCAGACCCAAGGTGGAGATTTAAAATCTCCTTCCCCGCCGGGAATCGAACCCGGGTCGCCGGAGTGGAAGTTAGGGACTCTACCGACTACGCCATGGCGACGGACAAATCTTAAAACCTATGAACTGTTTATTTTACGCAATTCTTCTGACAATTTCTTCATGTTAAGTGTAACTTTTCGTTTAGCGTAAAGCCTAAACTAATCCTAATGTTTTTTTATGAAGGCGAATCAGAAGTGTTTTGTGGATTTAATATTGAATTCGGAAGACGATACATTATTTATTTTTTTCAAATGCCTCAGGTTTGTCTTTCGACATTCTTGGTTTCTCTCCTGGCATGGCGTACTTGTAACCCACTTAAAAGGTTGGGGCGCCTGGAAGGCGGGATTACGTTGCCCCGTTGATATGATGGGTGATGATGATAATGGTGCGCCAGGAGACTCCCTAATCCTAAGCTTATCCTAAGATGAATATGAATGATGATGATTGCGATGGCCATATGATTTCGGGGACCATTTGGGCCTTAAAGTTGTCCTGACATTTGTCTTACAGGTGAGGAAAAACCCCGATAAAAACCTCATCCAGAAAAACTGCCCCGACCGGGGATCGAACCCGGGCCCGCTGCGTGACAAGGCAGCACGTTACCTCGAGACCACAGCATGGTGGACTATATATATTATATATATACATAATGGAAATAGAAAGTTAATGAAAAATGAGGGAAACTTTGAAGAACTGGCTAAATTCAAATACCTAGGAAAAATAATTACAAACAGGAATGAGATGCGCAAAGAAATTAAACATAGGCTCAGTTCAGGAAATGCTTGCTATTATGCATTGCAGGGACTCTTGTCGTCCCAACGTTTCTCAAAAAAGTTAAACTGAAAATATATAAAACCGTTATTCTCCCTGTTATATTATATGGAGTCCACCGCTGTTGAAAAAAGTGCATGACAAGTATTTCGTAATTTCCTTGGAAACAAGAAGAGTCCCAACTACCGACAGTTGATTGAGAACTTGCTGAGTACATATCGTACATTAGGTTGCAGAATGTTAACTAAATTACATTACCTGCACTCATTATTTGGATTTCTTTAGACCAAATTTGGGGGAGTTTGGAGGATGCGAGTGAAGACCATAGAGAACGATTCCAATAGGATCTAAAAAACATGGAATCAAGGTATCAGGGCAGGTAGGATATAAACATGATGGGGGACTATATTTGGTGTTTGGTGAGGGACAGTCCACAACAACACAAAAGAAAAGGGCGGTCACAACTTCATTTTTAATAAATTTGTTGGCCAAGTCAGTGATACTCAAACAAAATTCCATTTCATATCATCAGATAGAATACCAACATAAGCTGGTATTTATTCCATCTATATTTGTGGATACATTTTTATGTTCATTCCCACATTTTAAATATATTAATCATCATCATCTTTTTCCAGGGAATAAGCCTGTTGGCTCGTTCCGGTTTCATGAAAGCTAGAATTGATAAAATTATTCAGACCATCTTCTGTGTGGGCGACCAACAGTTCTCCTTCCGCGTGGTTTATAATTTAGCAATAATTTTGGAAATCTTCCTTCTGGCATTCTATCAATATGTTCTTTCCAGTCGTTCCTATATTTAATTATTCGGTCTGTAAATTTGAAAATATTTAGTTCCTTTCTTATATCTTCATTTCTTTTTTTATCCAGCAGAGTATATGCTGCTATATTTCTTAAAAATCGCATCTCAGCTGCATCCAATCTTTGTTCTTGTCTGTTAGTGATCGTCCAACATTCTGATCCATACATCAATACAGGAACAGCCATTACTTTATAAAATTAATTTTTTGTTTCTTTTCTTGTGTTTTTAAGGGTTCTTTTAATAGTGCCACATATTAGATTAAATTTATTTATTTTGTCATTAATATATTCAATTTTAACATATGATAAATTGAAACCTAGATGTTTAAAACTGTTCACCTGCTCTAAAATTTTATTATCAATTATTAATTTTCCTTATAACTATTGATGCTATGTGAAACTGGCATTTTTTTAACTCAGGGTGCCTGAATTATATAAGAACCATGAAAAAACTGAGAGGAACAAAAAGTTGCCCAAATTTGTTACCCAGTGAAATCAGCAGGAATACAAATACACATGAACATAATTAAGACATATGAAAACTTCCTCTGTATCATACCGAGAACTATGTTTTTGTATAAAAACTCATGTTATCGAATGTTATGTATTGTTAGTATTTTCTATTATATATAATCCAGCTTTCTATAGAGAGGTTATTTCCCTTGGGAAAGGAGGGTATGTGATGCCCAGTGGGATTTGTCGCACGAGGCCATGCAGGCAGCGCATGACGATGGAATCTTTGTCATGTTCATTACAAATACTGTGAAAAAAGTAGGCGTATAAACAATAGAATATATTGTGTGAGTTTTTAAAAAAAAGTATGTATCGAATTCACATAAATTGTTTCTCTGAATGGGTCGTGTTTATATCGTTGTCAATTATTTGATCCGCACGTTTGTATGTAAGACAATTTTTTCCGCTACATTGCTTCCACACTGACCATAAACATTCGCTATAAAACGGTTGCAGCACTCTACGTCACTATTACGTTGTTTCTTTTTCCCTCGTTCATTTCACTGCTGTAACTTAATTGACCATTAAACGATAAGTAACTTCCGTTAATAATAATAATAATAATAATAATAATAATAATAATAATAATCATAATCATAACAATAATAATAACGATAATAATCATAACAATAATAATAATAAGAAATGTATTTAAGCTCCATATATAAAGACAAAGTTATATTTTATTTGAAACTATTAATGACTACATTAAAAGCTAATAATAATAATAATAATAATAATAATAATAATAATAATAATAATAATAATAAATAGTAATATAGTAATAACAATAATAATAATAATAGTAATAAACAATAATAATAGTAGTATTAACAATAATAATAACAATAATAATAATCATAATTAATAATAACAATAATAATATTAATCATAATAATAAGCAATTTATTCAAGCTCCATATATAAAGAAAAATTATATTTTATTTCAAACATGACTACATTAACAGTTAATAATAATAATAATGTTGTCATTATTATTATGTCAATGAAGGAAATTTTGAGGAAGTGGCTGAATTAAAATACCTAGGAACAGTAATCACAAATAGGAATGAGATGCACAAAGAAATTAAACATAGGCTCAATTCTGGAAATGCGTGCTATTATGCATTGCAGAGACTCTTGATGTCCTAACTCCTTTCGAAAAACGTTAAACTGAAAATATATAAAACTGTTATTCTACCAGTTATATTATATGTGTGCGAAACATGGACTCTTACTTTAAGGGAGGAAAGGAGATTACAAGTATTTGAAAATAAAGTACTTAGGAAAAATTTTGGACCAAAGAGAGATGAAGAAACAGGTGAATGGAGAAGACTTCATAACAATGAACTACATGGTCTTAATAGGAAGCCAGATATAGGCTAATAAGAACAGTTAAGTCTCGTAGACTGCGTTGGGCAGGACATGTTGCACGTATGGGGAATGAAAGACTTGCATGGAAGCTTCTTGTAGGAAAGCCGGAGGGAAAACGCCCAGTTGGTAGACCAAGAATGAGGTGGGAGAATAACATTAACTATGATTTGAGGGAAGTAGATTATACAGGGAATGATTGCAAAGCATTAGTTCACGATAGGGATGTATGGAGAGCTTATGTCCGTGCGGCCATGAACCTACGGGTTCGATAGTGCCAGTGAGTAAGTAAGTATTATTATTATTATGTCAGTTCATCGTAAAACTTCAGAGACTATTGACATCTAGTTGGTCTCACAGAGGGAAATAAATTCCATGACTGATCAAAGTATAGAGACTAAATACAAGCCAGAGTTATTAAATGTCTGACGTAAATTTATTTTATCGATAATTTATAGTCTAGCAAGGATGTGCAGGCGGAACAGGGAAATAGAATAACCCTTTCCACTCCCTGCCGACTTAAGTTACATTCAGTAGTGTCTGTCGCCGCGGCGTATTCTGTAGAGTACCTACCTTCCACTCCGGCGACCGGGGTTAGTTTCCCGGCTGGTATTGGATTTCAAATCTCAATGTTGAGTCTGGATGTGTGTCTTATACTTCTGTGAGGAAATAAAATCTTACATGATAAAGCAGTATGTAATAAGAAGGAAAAGTAGTAAAATGAAGGTAAAAATAAAAATAAATAAAATGTGTTTTTTATAAATATATATCACAGAATATTTTAATGTGACGTTGAAAGTCCCAGTTGACATGTTACAAATACGTATAGTGTGTATCTACTTTAACTGTAGTTTGTATTTTAAGATTTTGGCCTACTTTAAACCATACTAATATAGGCCCAAAGGCTGGTCTGCTTCAATTATATAGTAAATTTATACAATTTATTCATATAAATACTATTCTACTACTGTATAACAGATAATACGCCTATTGCAATAACACGTTTTTAATTATTAGGGAGCGTATTTTTATGTACTAAAAGTTACGATTGCAACATAGTATAATCAGAAGTTAGGCTTCTGACTGTCTTTTGTTTTGGTTCCACACAAAACAGTTGAATAGTATAATGAGAAGTTAGGCTTTTGACTGTCTTTTATCTTGTCTCACACACAAACAGTTGAATAATATATAGGCCTACTATCTGCATTGCAATCGTATATTTTATTGCATGAAAATCCGCTCCTTATTAATTATAAACAAAGTTGTGATATCCATCCATCCATCCATAGTAATTCTGCTCGATCGCAGGTCTTTCACTGCAATCATAGCATTTTCATGCTATGCTTTGCAGCTTTACCAGGGAAGTATAGGTGTGGTAGCTTACCGTTGCTTTCCACACCGGTGAAGGATGATGATGGTAATGATAAGGGTGCTGAAGATGGCTGGATGATTTTCGGGGACCGTTGGGCCCTAAGCTTCCTGACATTTGTCGTACAGGGGAGGAGAAACCCGAAAGAAACCTCACCCAGGAGCCTGTCCCGACCGGGAAACGAACACGGGCCCGCTGCGTGACAAGGCAGTACGCTACCTCGAGACCACATCAGTGGAAAGTTGATATATCGGGAACTTTATAACTTGGAAAAAATATAAATTTTACTGTTATAGTATTACATATGAGTTCTTTTTCTAGAACATGCTGCTGGCAATCGCGATTATATAGGCTTTCCGGGTGCAAGGAAATAAATAATCAGTAGAGTGTGCTAGGTCTCAACTGGAAAATACCGCGGGAGAAGAATCAAACCTCTTGGTAAGTGCTTCATTAATTTCGCGTTGCATGTCATGAAAAAATCTACTGAATCAGTGATTCCTTCGTAAGTCCAATGTAAACATATAGGCTACTGAAAAATTAACTTTTATAAGCTCTGGCTCGTATTGAATCATAAAAACCTATAACAATAACTACGGTAAAATAAACCCCAACTCGTGTTAGGCGTTATGGCTGCACGAGATGCAGTCATTTTATTGAAGTTCTGTTATAAATAAAGCCACATTTTTAGAACCGCATCGTGTACAGGGAACGCAGTTATGTTTCGTGGAAAGGCACGAATGATTTGATCCATCCTTGTATACTCGCGGAACCAATAGCTTACCCTCAAATAACATGTGTATTTTGTTATTTTTTCTGCAAGTACTCAAGAAAGGATTGCGTCATTCAGCCGTTTCCACTTAATGTAATTGAGACATAAACATGGTGCAGTTCTAAGAATTGTGACTTTAATGATATAGGATGCCGTTGACTAGTCCTGTCACGCCATCAACGGAAGAGTTGGAATTACATTAAATGTAAGGAAAGGTTCAAATCCACCGCTGTGCTGTGATCTCGGTGTACCGACGATGCCTCGTACCCAGAAGCTCGGGTTCGATCCTCGGTTGGGTCAAATTTCTTAGACTACGTTTAATTCGGGTTTTTTTCTTCACTTGTAAGACAAATGTGAAGCTTCAAAGCCCAAATGGACCACTAACATCATCTGGCCATCACAATAATATAATATCATATTCGTCTTTTTTTAGAATGAAGGAGTGAATGGTGTATTTTATTTTGAGTGTCGTATTCTCTCGGAGGTGGCCCTGGCATTGAGCTCACCACTCACAAGAGTCTCCATTTCTTTTTGTGGTAAAAATGTGTGTGACCCAATATTAAAAAATCCTCTTCCGATAGATTATGCTCCAGTAAAACCTAGGTGACACATGAAGCATGTAAAATTTCTTACAAAGGGAGAGATTTAAACTAGGGATATATATATATATATATATGGAACAGACATATAACAAATAAAAATAAGTTACAAATGATTAATTCAATAGTGAGAAGTACTGTCACATGTGGAACTGAAGCATGGAAATTCATCAAACACTTATAACAAAATCTTATGTCGTTAGAAATTAATTTCTTGAGGAGATCAGCAAGATGTTCAAAATTGGAATAAATAAGAAATAAAATTATATGAGAAAAAATGAATTGTAAATATTCAATACAGGTAGTAAATTGTATAATATAGGCCTATAGGTAATTAAATTTGTATAGGCATATATGACGAATGCAAGAAGAAAGATTACCCAGAAAAAATTTGAATGATGTCCACTTGGAACAAGAAATAAAGGAAGTCCTCGAAACTCATGGATGCAAGAAATAAGAACTAGAATGTGAACAAGAAGACTGGAGGACATGGAGTGGATGAATAGGGACGAATGGAAAAGGGAAAAAAAAGAAACTTAGGCACAAAAAGGTGTGTAAACATTGAAAAACTGTGTATATATATACATACATATAGATGAGTATGATGAAGTGATGGAATGAAGTTTTTGGTCAGGGAAAACGGAAGAATATTCCTAGAAAAATATGCACTACCTCCGATTCGCTCACGATTATCCCCATATGGAGTGTACCAAGACGTGAACTCGGTTCCCATAGGCGGAAAGCGAGTTTAAACCACTTGGGCCACGAATAATTGCAATATTGAACAATTATATTTGAAGTTTACGGAGGACATAAACCGCGCTATCCAAATAGCATGTTGATTGCTTGATTACAGTGTTTGGTATTACGTGTTCTGTGGTTCTGTTTTGGACGCTGTGCATTGTTCTCATGTGAATGGACCCTCTCCTTTTCTATACCCCTTACGAGACAAAATTTACTTGGTTCGTTTGCCAACCCTCTCCCCCCTCATTCCATTCATTCACATTTGCAATTCACCCCCTCACCGTGCACCATGGTGCGGATTTGAGTTTTACTCTCTGACTTCCTTAATTTGCACGATTATTTGGCAGATGTTCAAGTAGGACCAGTCTGCTTGATTTTACATAGCATTTAAAATCATTCTCACTCTCATCTCGTGCCTCATCTAGGTTTCAATCCAATTTCCTGGAGACATTCGAAATACTGTCTGTGTTACAAAATTATAATTTTCATCAGCTGTTCTTAAATACAGCGTGTTCAAACAATCTGGACACTTAGTTTGAATTGTAGGTATAGAACGAGTATCAATACAAATATTGTTCCATAGTACAAGCTCTTAACAGTTTCTATAATCTGAATAGGGAGGCCTTTTTCTTTTAGGACATTCCACAATATTTCCCTGTTTACTCGATCAAATGCTTTATCTAAGTCTATAAATAGCAAATGTGTTTCCAGGTTTTTTTCTTGTCTTTTGTTTATTATCTAATTCAGGGCAAATACTCCATCGGTACAAGATCTTCCTTTTCGGAACCCATTTTGTTCTTCTGATAGTGTTACTTCAGTAATTCGTTGTATTCGTTTTGTTATTATTCTAGCATAGATTTTATATCCACTATTTAGGAGTGTTTCCGTCCGGCTTTCTCCTTCGCTTTTTAGTAATAGAAAATTCATCTGGCCGCCTTACAAGGGCTGCGCAGATATAGTTGGGTGGTGGGATTGCCACCTTACAGCCTCCCAACTTGCTTCAGCTTTGTTTTTAGGGTGCTTTCCCTTAGGTAGATTGCCTTCTCTTCGGCTCTGAGCTCTACCTGCCCATTATAGCCTCCAATCTGGAACAGACGCTATGCTGATTTTGGTTCACCCCGAAAATAATAAGAAATGGACAGAACACTTAATGAGAATGAACACGAAAGAATACCAAAAAGAACCTTCCTGTATAATCCCTGAGGAACAAGAGATGTTGGCCGACTACGTAGAAGATGGACTCCACTTTTAACTTCGCCGGAACAAGCTGCATAGCCTAAACCTTGTAGTAGAAGAAGAAGAAGAAGAAGAAGAACGAGTATCATTACGAAATCTAGATTAATGGTAAATCCTAAACTTCGGTAAATTTCTGGACAAAACGCGGAAAGTAAGAACAATGCCCATTCATGCGTAAATAAATATGTTATCAAAATGTCATCATCATGATCAACATTAAGGCTTAGGACCTCTGGCCCGTTCCGACTTCAAGAGATTTGGTCTTTCCATCCAGTAAATGGTCTTCCTTGACTTCTAGATCCTGTGGGTCTGTAGTTTAATATCATTTTAGAAGATCTGGCATTCTTAGTAGATTTTCGTATCAATTTTGTCTTTGTTAATTTTATCCGTCAATTTAAAAACATTTAATTGATCTCTTATCTCAGAACTCCTTTTCTGGTCCATAAGAATATAGTCTATTGTTGGCCTTAACAATTTCATCTCTGCTGCCTCTATTTTTTCCCATCTGAATGAGTCAAAGTTCAATTTTCACTATGATAGATAATAGTAGGAACGGCCATGACGTTATAAAATTTCAGTTGAGTATCGTGAATTATTTTATTCTTTAGAGTTATTCTTATTGTTCCACACATTCTTAGAAATTATGAAAATGTAATACCATTAATTGTTAATAATTCTACATAATTTAATTAATGTATAGGAGTATTTAAGAATAAAATTAGTTTTTTCCTATTTTATTTTTCTACTGGATTGATTGTATGTTATTCACTCCGTTTATTTTATTATGCAATATGTGGGGATTTTAATTTAACAACATTTTATTATATGGGGGAAGGAATTTTTTTGGAGCAAAGAGAGATGAACAGACAGTGGAATGTAGAAGATACATAACAGTGAGCTACATAAGCTTTATAGAAAACCAGATATAATAAAACAGTTAAGTCTCGTAGACTGCAATGGGTAGGAAATGTGGCACGAATGGGGAATGAAAGAGGGGAATGGAAGATTCTTGTAGGAAAACCAGGTGAAAAATGCCCAGTTGGTAGTCGAAGAATGAGATTGAGAGTTACAATGATTTAAGGGAAGTAAATTGTACAGGGTATGATTGGAAAACAGTAATTTAGGAGAGGGATGTATGGAGAGCTTATGTCCGAGCAGCCTAGAACCTACGGGTTCGTTAGTGCAATGAATTGGTTAGTTAGGACACATTGAAATAACGTATGAATTTAAGAATATGTATCCTTGCATTAAGATCCATCCATAGTAATTCTGCACTAGGGTGGGTCTTTCACTGAAGTCATAGCATTTTCATGCTATGCTTTGCAGCTTTACTAGGGAATTATAGGCGTGGTAGCTTTCTCGTTGCTTTCCACACCGGTAAGTATGATAATGATGATGGCCGGGTGATTTTCGGGGACCGTTGGACCCTAAGCTTCCTGACATTTGTCTTACAGGTGTGGAAAAATCCCGAAAAAAAAACTTCACCCAGGAGCCTGTCCCGACCGGGAATCGAACCCGGGCCCGCAGTGTGACAAGGCAGCACGCCACCTCGAGACCACAGCAGTGGACTGCATTAAAAAATGATTTTAATGCTTTGCGAGCCTGAGACAAAATCACTGCTTACTATTGGGGGCAGCTGGAACTCATAATCTTTGCTTAGCATAATCTGTAAGAATGAAAAACTGATTTTAATGAATTTGCAAAAAGAAATAAGTCATGATGACGAAAGTTAAATAATTAGTGTTCACTTTTTAATATAGGCTAAACATTGTTTGTAAGAGCCCTCCTCCAAATTTTTGTCTAGACAGATGTGAAAAAATGTCTATTGGCCAAAATTATTTCAGAATTGATATATTCATTATTATAAAAAAATATAATGGAAGAGGTCATACAGAAAACAGGCAGACAGAGCTGTGATGCTCTGGTAAAAGCTAACAGTGAAAATTGTATAAATAAATTCCTTATCTGTCTCAAAAAAATTAAAGCACACATTTTCATAGGAAAGGCTCAATAATTGTACCTAAAACGTCTAAATACTGAAATCCAAACAGGCAAATTCATTGATGCCGGTGAATACTCTGAAAATTAGTTTTATTGTACAGGGTGCCATTGGACCATATCTAAACAACTATCTATTCGTTTGTAATTTACTACACGAATCCTAACAATGATCTGGAACAAATGTATTTTTCAATTATTTCAGATTACTTAGTTTATGACTGTCCCACAGTTAATCTTTATCAAAAGATGCTGATTACATTGAGCAACAAAAAAATAAACTTTTTTTGTCTCATAAAGAACAATGTGTTATATTTTCCCTGAATTCAAATATGATAACGGTTTTTCTCCATCACACAAGGTTTCCGAGAGACAGGAATTTATAATTTCAAACACTTTAATATTTTATACATTCATAAGTATACAATATTCGAACATTCGGACTCAACTTGGAAGTAAGAAATGACGATTTTCTGCTATATTTCGCCTGTGGAGCATCCCTCTTGATGGTTCAACAATAATCGGCCAGGATATTAGGATTCCATTTGTCTTGATATCTCTTTTCCATAACTGAAATTTCATGAGTTAGCTCATTTGGTTTTATTTTACAATGGAAAAATGGACGAAAAAAGTTTATTAAAAATTATTATTTAAATCCATTAATTGAAATTGAAATAAAAAACTGTGGGTGATGGAGTAATTCCAAATACATATTTGAAAACACGATAAAAAACTGCATTAAGTACATCTATTGGTACTCATGCGACAAAAATCATGTTGACCAGTGTTATCTACCTGCAACATTATGTTAATACTTAAATAAGTTGAAGCAGTATGTCAATTCAAGAATAAAAAGAATTTTGTAGAACTGTTTTGTCATGGGACAGATTTCCAAGTGTCAGCTGAATGACATTCTTCGCTACAATCCAATGAAAGGGCCCTTGTGACGGCTTACGAAGTACAATTAAGGTACTTAGGCCTACTGCTTAAGAACTCAGATAAGTCCTCAGAGAGTTCTGAATAGTTGCAGAGCAACGTTGCAGATTGGTTGGTACCTATTTTTTTTAACCAGGTAACTCCCAAAATCAAGTCACAAACGCTACCACCTTCGCTTGGATTTTAATTTGTTTATATTGCATTGATAAGAATAATTTATGTCATTAGAAGCAAAGGGTGTAAGTGCGAGTTTTGCATTATTAAGAACAAGAGGTTTGAAGTTCTATAAGAAAACCATAGGAAATTGAAAATGATAATAATCATACTTTAACTACCCCTAACGCATACACTTATATCCCTTTGACACTAAATGTAATTATATTTCAATAATGTAATTATGCACCAAACTCTTTTTTTAATAATAATAATAATAATAATAATAATAATAATAATAATAATAATAATTTATTTTAGCTAGCAGAGTTAAGGCCATAAGGCCTTGTCTTCCATTCAACCAGCGAATAGTAGAATTATACAAAAATTACGTACATATTACAATTTTAAGATATTATTAAAATACAGACTAAACAAAATACAATGATGATGTAATCTAATACTAGCTAATACTAACAAAAACATAGAATATAATAAAATTAAAATGATATAAAATAAAGTAAGTAGCTTCCTAGATGATTATACACGCATTTGCTTCTAACCGCCTCAATTAATAACTTTGGGATCCCTGTTCCTTTATTTTCTGTTTAGCGGTTTTATTTAGAAAAAAAGCTTTATCTTTTCTATCAAATGATATTGTTTTTATGACGAAATGTTTAACTATTTTATATAAATATAGACATATTTGTAGGGAACTTTGTGGCTCATGTGGATAGACAACTTAGCGTCCGTGTTCGCATTTCGACTCTTCGTGAACGATTTGGAGTCAGTTCATATTTTTTTCTCGGGATTCCTCCCGGTTTTTCTCTACAAAAAACCATTTCAACACTTTTCCATATAATGTCACCCATTCATTTCATCCTCCCCTGTGATTGTATGACAGGCCTGCTCAGCTGCATTCTTGTACTGTGTGCAACATAGGCTAGAAGGCGTTACCAAAGATCCACCGTATTCAGTATGCGACCGCCTCACTCACTTTGATAAAGTAGGGTACAGATTTTACGGGAAGACGTTATTGAAATAAATGTTAGGCAGTCCGGAGTCATAGTTACCGCATAATCCTTCAGCGAAACTTGAGGAACGGCCAATCCCTGCCCGGCTACAGTTTATCGCCTAATTATTTATTACGCCGCTTCATCAGACTATCCGACACACATAACCTTGGCACTCGATCCCATCAGCACATTGTCCTTTATATTCCTCCTCATCACACTGTGCATTATTCATTATCTTTTACAGTCTCGCTTGCCAACACATGGAATTCCCTTTCGTCCTATGTCAGAGACTGTCAAATTATATAATCATTCAAAAACAGACTGAAGAATTATTTAATAAAAAAAGCTAACTTATACAATCACCAATAGTATTCCTTTAATAATTATTAAATTAAATTCTTTATGAAAATATTAAGATTAACAAATATTTTAATTTGTTTAAATATTGTATAACCATAAAATTAGTTTTCTGTATCTCATTACTTTTCTTTGTTTTTTTATATACATTAGACAGGGACAGTCTACCAACAATTTAATTAAACTGGCTTGAATACATTTTATTATTAGTTTTAGTATTAATATTAACTATCTTTAACTGGTTGTATTATAGATCATAATATAATAGATATTATCTTATTGATCAAATCTTCATTAGTATTAATATTAGAGTTAATTATGATTGTTGTATTCTGATGAATATATGTTTGTCCTGGTGAGTGGAAGAGAAGGCCACGTGACCTTAACATCACCAGGCTAAATAAATAAAAACATAAATAAACAAAAACGTTTAGTGAAATTATTGGCTGTTCCTTTTGTGCTGCTCATTGTATATCACAGACCTTGAAGAATAGGGACTTCATCTCGATCTTCGGTCTGGTGTTTTGCCAGGCACTGGAGAATTGCTTTTTATAAATATTTTTTAGAGAGATATAAAGAAAATTGTAAAATAAATTAAAAATGGAATCGTAGATTCGTATACTGTAAAATTGTTTATTTTACATTGTAGTAGTTAATATAACCCATACCGGCACTTAAAAAAATAAATATGCGTAATGTAATTTAGGGGCTCGGCGCATTAGAAACACTTAATCGAATTCATATTTCCAATTCTGTACGGAATTCCTATTCAGACAACATTCTGTTAATGTATGCAAAATCATGTTTGAACTTTTATTGAAATATTGAAGTGAAAGGATATCATTATATGCAAATTATTTCTCTTGCCACTTTCTGCGTATCTCTGATATAAACAGGGAAAAAATGTTTTATGGGTTATATAAAGATAGGTATATTCATTTACATGGAAAATATAGTTCTTTTTCTTCTTCATGAAATTAGGCATTTTAACCTGTTTTCACATCAAGGGGAATTTAATGAATCTTCCCATCTAGTAAATGGGCGTTGAACACTTCCATGCCCTATTGGTTTATACTTTAGTAACAGCTGGGGGATTCTCTCTTTAGGCATTCTTTTAACATATTCATACAAATTGTTTCTCATGTTGTCCATTCTATTTGTTAAATTAATAGTTTCTCCCATTAATTTTACATTCTTAAGTTTTTAACAGTTTGCAATATTTTTTTTAATGTGGGATTAGAATTTAAAAAAACAGAAATTTATTTTATTTCTTAATTTTATTAAGAAGATTCTAAGGCTTTCTACACTGCTGTATTTTTGCTTGACCAAACAGTAACTAAAATACATCAATTTTTAACTATTTAATCTTCTTTCTCCAATGTTTCCTATCCAGTAAATCTGTATGTTTTGAGCCCTTTCAATTGCATCCATGCAGTTTACTACTTGGTCTTCCTTTCCTGCTTCTGCCATCTGGTGTCCATCATATGCATATCACTTTCTAAGGCAGTCTTCCATTCTAGTTATATGTCCCAGCCACTGTTATATTTTCTCATTTATCA